>CAUYLG010041461.1:0-31863 GCA_963573385.1 Cacajao melanocephalus | reverse complement strand
CTCCTCCGCCGGGAATCTCCTAGTCTGTGGGCAACAAAAATTCGTCTGAAAGTGCGGCGTCCACTCGCTCTCTGCGCTTTCACTGGGAGCTACAATCCTGAGCTGTTGTTAATCGGCCATCTTGGATCTCTCTCCTCTTTTTATGTATTTTCTATGGCTACTTTTGTGCAACAGCAACAGAGCTGAGTAGTTGCAGCTAATACTGTCGGCGTTCACTCTCTGATCTTTTCTATTTTTTTTTTTTTTTTAGACCAAGTCTCTCTCTTGTTGCCCAGGCTGGAGTGCAATGGCGTGATCTCAGCTCACCATAACCTCCACCTCCCAGGTTCAAGTGATTTTCTTGCCTCAGTCTCCCGAGTAGGTGGGATTACAGGCATGTGCCACCACATCCGGCGAATTTTTGTATTTTTAGTAGAGACGGGGTTTCTCCATGTTGGTCAGGTTGGTCTCAACCTCTTCACCCCAGGTGATCCGCCCGCTTGGCCTCTCAAAGTGCTGGGATTACAGGCATGAGCCACCGCACCTGGCCAAATTTTTTTTTTGACAGATGAGAGTTTCTTATGTTGCCCAGGCTGGCCTTGAACTCTTAGCCTCACCTCCTTATGGACCAGGACAACAGGCCTGAGACACCACAGCTCCCTCTGACCCTTTCAGAGGAGGTTTGCTGACTCTTACCCTTATAGGAAACTTAAGATTCTCTAATTTTTTTTTCTTGCCCACCTTTCATTTTCCTATTTTATTAACAGGATACTTTAGATCCAGAGAGGCCTTACTGATTTATGTAAATTAATTATCTATCCAGAACTAGAACCCAGGTCTCTTATTTCTCACCTTAGTACTTTGAATTAAATCATCGTTATCTTTTTTTTAAAGGTTCAAGTTTACAGAAAGAGAGGGCCTCAATGCTCGCTTCAGTAGCACATATACTAAAACTGGAACGATACAGAGAAGATTAGCATGGCCCCTGAGCAAGGGTGACACAAATTCGTGAAGTGTTCCATATTTTTTTAAAAAAAGAGAGAGGTCCTCTTCATGGATTTTTCCCCCTATTTTTTAAGTGATTTTCCACATGGTAAATTAGGTTCATGATCTAGAAAAGTTTTTCTTTCAGGTTCACAAACACAGAATTATATCACAATGCAACCTGTTTTAAAAGGCTACATTTCTACCCAGGTAACACTCAATTTGGTAGGCTATCATTTTGAAAACCAATACCAGTGAACAGAAAACAGTTTTTTTCATTCTATGCCTGCTTTTCTCAAGGTATCTAACCTTCCCATTTACTGAAAATTTCCAGAATGTAATTGACCTTTTTAAAGGTGGTTGCTGGTTTTATTGCACTAAATTCCAAAGCTTTAATACTGACAGTAAACATTTCAGAAAGTTAGCAGTCATATATTAAAGAAGAAAAATATGTCCACAGTAAGTGTCATTCTAATGTGATGTGTGCATCAATTTACTCTTTATGTTTCCAAGATGTGAGGTCTTATTCTCAACCTTGATTTCCTCTAAAAACCAAATGGGACAAAAACTAAAGACGTCAAGCCTACAGTTTTACTCGTGTATAAATGCCAAGCATTCCATGTATTGGCACAGACCATGATGATGGGACAGCAGCCCCTGCTGCACAATAAAAAACACTGTTACCATTAAAATCTTGGTCTAAACATTTTTTTTTTATAAAAGCTTTTACTTGCATTGTGTCATTGGAATCCCTCTCACATTTCTTTTTTTTCTGGGCCAGAGTCTTACGCTGTCACCCAGGCTGGAGTGCAGTGGCGCAGTCTCAGCTCACTCCAACCTCTGCCTCCAGGTTCAAGCAATTCTCCTGCCTCAGCCTCCTAAGTAGCTAGGATTACAGTCATGCGCCAACACGCCCAGCTAATTTTTGTATTTTTAGTAGAGACAGGGTTTCCCCATGTTGGCCGGGCTGGTCTCGAACTCCTGACATCATGATCTGCCAGCCTCTGCCTCCCAAAGTGCTGAGATTACAGGCGTGAGCCACCATGCCCAGCCTCTTCTCACATTTTAATAGGCATTTTTTTTTTTTTTTTTTTTTAAAGATGGGGTTTTACCATGATGGCCAGGCTGGTCTTGAACTCCTGACCTCAGGTGATCCACCCACCTCAGCCTCCCAAAGTGCTAGGATTACAGGTGTGAGCCACCGCGCCCGGCTTTAATAGGCAATTTACTCTGGAATAGTGGTCCAAAAATTGGCAGAATATGATATTTAATTGGTGAATTTATTTTAAATGCAGATGACTGGAATCTACCAGAGATACACTGAATGTGGATTTGTGGGATGGGAGTAGTCAGGGATCTGTATTTTTTATAAAGCTCTGCAGGTGATTTTGAAGCACACCAAAGTTTCTCTGGTATTGAGGAAACTTTTCACATGACAGTCTGGAAAACTGGGTTTCCTCAAACTAATCCTGGCTGCCTTGTTAAATTGCAATGTGGCCTTGAACAAGTTGCTTTGATAAGTAGCCAAAAGGAGGCAGGGGTCTCCTATGGAAGGTCCCTGTTTTGCTTCATAGTGGTTCAATTTTTTTCGTTTTCTCATCTGTAAAAAGGAGGAGATAATAGTATCTACCTTGGGTTTGCTGTAAGGAAATTGCTTGTCACATAATAAAATTCAAAAGTTAACTTTTTAGATTTTATTATTATAATCATTGTTAAAATTGATGCCAAAATAATACAGAGCTATAATTCAGCATAATAGACATACAGTTTTTCCAAGAAAGAGCTGGCCTCATACAGTTTTTCCAGGAAAGAGCTGGCCTCATTTATTCATTTAGATAAGTAAATGTTGCTGCTCATCAGGGTCCAGGTACTACACTGCACTCAGGACACAGGATTGGATACTATGGGGTCACTGACCTTAAGAGACTTATATCCCAGTGGCTGGGTGCAGTGGCTCATGCCTGTAATCCCAGCACTTTCAGAGGCCAAGGCAGGCAGATACCTGAGGTTGGGAGTTCAAGACTAGCGTGGCTAACATGGTGAAACCCCATCTCTATTAAAAATACAAAAACTAGCTGGGTGTGGTGGTGGGCATCTGTAATCCCAGCTACTTGGGAGGCTGAGGCCAAGGAATCTCTTGAACCCAGGAGGCAGATGTAGTGAGCTGAGATGGCACTACTGTACTCCAGCCTGGGAGACAGAGTAAGACTCTGACTCAAAAAAAGCAAAGAAAGAAAGAACAAAAATTTTATCCTCCTGGTCAAAAGATATATATAACCAAATATTGAAGCTGCTACTCTTTCTAAAGAAAGCCACAAGTGTTTGCTCAAAAGCCATTTAACCCACTTCCACAAAGATGATAACTTCTATTAAATAGTTTCATCTCTCTTCTTGAGTAGTGTGGCATACACATATTAGACAAGATTGCATTTTTGGAGAACTCATTGCTGTATGAGTACCTCAGATAAAATGAGCTAAGAGAGTTCAATTAAGTTCTCCTCATTCTGATGGCACTCACTGTCTTTGACTTTTATAAAGGTTTATAATCCTTGTTGCTACAATTTTAAAGACTTAATAATAATGGTGCTAATAGCCTTTTCATCATTTAAATGGTCTTCCCTTGAGAATTCCATTATTGCTTCTGATAAATTTCTTCTAGAAAGCATATAAGGGATGGGAAATGGTTAGATTATCATGAACATGTACAATATCAATGCTTCTTTTGTTAAAAATAGCACTGAGAATATTCAAAGATGTCACGCTTATTGTTCTATAAACTAAAACTTATGTTTTCTAAGTTAAATAAGAATACAGATTGAACATACTTCCTTTTCTTGTCAGATCTCTCTTCCTCAAGGGTGAATTGAAGAAATTTCCCTGGGGGAGAAAAAAACAGATCTTACCTATACAAAAGTCAAATAATAAATTAAAAAAAAATTTGTAACACATATGGAAAATAAAATCTAAAAAATATCTCATAGAAAACTAATTCAAATTTCATGAAACAACATTAATAACAATAACAGAAAATGATCAAAATATATGAACAAAATCAAAATGGCTAGCACATTGAAAAAATTATTACCACTAGTTATTTAAGAAACACAAATTAAGGTGAAATCACATTTTTCTATAAAATTAGTAAAAGTTTTTTTCTTTTTTATAATCCATAGGTTCATAGAGATAAATAGAGATTTTAAAATAGCAATACATAACACTGATAAGGATGTGATGATACCCTTATTCAATGCAGCTGCATTTATAAATGACAATTTTGTTGAAAGTAATTTAGTGGCCAGGCGCAGTGGCTCATGCCTGTAATCCTAGCACTTTGGGAGGCCGAGGTGGGTGGATCACCTGAGGTCAGGAGTTCAAGACCAGCCTGGCAGCCTGGCCAACATGGTGAAACCCCATCTTTTAATTAAAAAAATAAAGAAAGTAATTTAGCGATAAAGCATCAGTCTTATGTATGTGTGTATGTATGTTTTTGAGACAGGGTCTTGCTGTGTTGCCCAGGCTGGTCTTGAACTCCTAGACTCAAATGATCCTCCTGCCTCAGCCTCCCAAAGTGCTGAGATTACAAGCATGAGCCACTCTGCCTAGCCAAACATCAGTCTTAAACCTGCATGCACTCTTTTTATCAGTCTAGTCTCTGAAGGATGCACGTGATAGAAACTTCCACTCCATACCAGTTTAGGCTAAAAAGGGAATTATTTCTTGTGGATTATATCAGGATAGATTCTGTTACTGAAGTAATGTTATTAGGAATCTGCCCCCTTTTGATCTCTTGCTTCCACCTCTCCTCTGTGCTAGCTTCATACCAAGGCAAGCTCTCTCAGTGATTGCTGGAAAGTTGGGCTTGTGAACCCAAAATATCTGAGATAGATCTCAACCAATGTAGAAAGTTTATTTTGCCACAGTCGGGAGGAGTCTTCCAGGTCATAGGTAGATAAGAGACAAAAGGTTGCATTCTTTTGAGTCCTTGATAAGCCTTTCACCAAATACACAATTTATTCTGGCTCAGTGAATCTGCAGTTGTACAAAAACAATATGGCAGAGGAAGCAATCAGATATGCATTTGTCTCAGGTGAGCAGAGGGAGGACTTTCTGTCCTGCATTTGTGAAGAATGTGGTGAGGGTTGTGGGGGGTGGAGTGGGGAGCGAAATTCAACACAACTGATCTAGGGTAAAGATTTTGAGGCCACAGGAAATTTCCTTGTGGGCAAATTGTGAGGGAGGTATGTAGCTCTTTTATATTTTTAGCTATCTTATTTAGGAATTAAAATGGGAGGCAAGTTTGCCTGATTGTAGTTCCCAGCTTAACTTTTCCCTTGATTTAGTGATTTTGGGGTCCCAGGGTTTATTTTCCTTTCACAGGCTTATATCAAGTAGTCATCCCTAACTAAAAAGAATGGCTTTTCCACAGTAGTTTCTGGAAAAGCCCAAGAGTGAGCCCCGTTGCCTGAGTTAGATTTCATATTCAGTTCCCAACCAGCTACTGCAGCCAGGAGGGTAGAATGCCCTGATTGCCCACACTGGGGTCCTGCACAAACCTTGAAGCCAGGGATGGAGTCAGCTTTATCCAAGCTCCTTGGGATACAGTGTGATTCTCCAAAGTAAGGAGAAATGGAGGAGAGTCAGGAAAACTCAACAGACATTCACTGTACAATTTCATCCTTTAATAACACTCCTGGCCGGGTGTAGTGGCTTACACCTGTAATCCAAGCACTTTGGAGGCCAAGGCAGGCGTATCATCTGAGGTCGGGAGTTCAAGACCAGCCTGACCAAATGGTGAAACCCCGTCTTGAAAAAAAAAAAAACAAAAAAAACTCCTGTAAATCAATGTTAAGAAATAATAAATGCAAAGATTTACATCCAAATGCTTAATATAGCTTTGATTATAATACTTAAAAAAACCAAAACCCCAAAACCTTGAATAATACTATTGTTTGACAATAGGCAAATTGTGAATTAAGAAGTACAAAATGTATTAGGGAGCCATAAAATTATGTTTCAAATACTTTTTAGTGCTTATGAGGAAAGTATACTTTATGATATAAAGTCAAAAAGGCAGAATATCATACATACAGTAAGAGCGCAACTATCTAAAAAATGTGCAGAAAACAAAACTAGGAAAATCTATTAAAATAATAATTAGTTCTAAGAGTTGTTGAAATTTACTTATTCATAAAACAGATTTTTTGGAGTGTTATTTTACGGCAAAAATTTTTATTCTGAATATTCTTTCTTTATAATTTCCATATTTTTACATATTTTACAATAAGAAACTGAGAAGTGCCTTGCATCTAAATAGAAATTCTAATAACTTTACTTAAATTGTTATGACATTCCAAACATCATTTTAAGGTGCTTTCGGTTACCCTGTCTCACTTAATGTGTCTCTTACGTAGTCGGTTGTCAGTTTGATTGGCTCCATGAGGGTACTGTTCTTCTATAGGAGCGATAAATAAAATCTGTTGATTGACAGAGTGATTCATTTGTTCATTCATCCAACTACCTATGAATTGTTGGAGGGATTAAACAATAACCCCTAAAGGAATTTCCTAAAATTAGGAAGGTAAGAAAGCTTTTACATTATCTTGGGTCAGTGAACAGGTTTTTGCAGTGATTAGAATATGTTAATTATTCTTTAAGTAAATGAAGAGCTAAATGAATGTCAGCAATTCTGTCCAAGTCACTGTGTGTAAAGAGGTTATGCTCATGATAGTAGTGTTCTATTGCAATCATAAAAATGATTTACAAGAGTGGTTTATCTGCAAAATTTCAGTAATGTATCCTATGATTAATTTTTAAATATATTATGAATGTCAAATATAATACCTATATACTAAATATATTCAGAGTTAATTCATTTTCTGTACATTCACTTATAAATAATTTTTATTCCATCTGTTGGTTGGGGTGGAATTTCTGGTCAAAGGATATTTGTGGCCGCTACTCCCAGAACCTTCAGCTTCATGAGAGGCGGTAGTGCCTCCAAGCTTCAGGGGAGACTACTGTGGCCAACTTCCACAAAAAAAAGAGGGATAGCAGAGGTTTCCTGGTCAAGATTATATGAGGGGAGAATGTAGAATGACCCTTAAGGCCAGCTGGGGGCAGTGATCTGGGCTATGTAAGGCTAACTGGATCAGGGATGGTTACAGGAGCCAACAACAACACACATAAGAAATTTTCTTTCCTTTTATTATGACCTAGAATTTTTGTTATATATTTACTGAAATTTGGCCTAACAAAGTAGGTCATGCCTGTCTGTAACCCCAGCACTTTGGGAGGCCAAGGTGGGAGGATCTCTTGAGGCCGGGAGTTCAAGACCAGCCTGAGCAAAATAGCAAGATTAAAAAAAAAAAAATAGCTGGGCATGGTGGCACACTCCTGTATTTCAGCTACTCAGGATGCTGAGGCTGGAGGATCACTTGAGCCCAAGAATTTTAGGCTGCAGTGAGCTATGATCATGCCATTGCACTCCAACTTGGATGACAGAGCAAGTCTGTCTCTAAACAGAATAAGATAATAAGTAAATAAAATAATTTTTATGGCTTTAAATACTAATTTTTATTATGTATCATCCTGGCACTTAAGAAAAGGAAAATATGAGCAAAATACATAGGTTAAAATATTACTTAAAATTTTCTCACATTTGAATTCCGATTCTTTTGAGAGACTCTGAGTTTTTGATATCCCAGCTTTTCCTTATAATAATATAATCCTGGGCCAGGTGAGGTGGCTCATGCCTGTAATCCTAGCACTTTGAGAGGCTGAGGAGGGTGGATCAGGAGGTCAGGGGTTCAAGACCAGCACGGCCAAGATAGTGAAACCCTCTCTCTCTACTAAAAATAGAAAAATTAGCTGGGCATGGTAGCACGTGCCTGTAATCCCAGCTACTCAGGAGGTGGAAGATTGCAGTGAGCTGAGATCATGCCACTGCACTCCAAACCTGGGTGACAGAGCAAGACTCCATCTTAAAAAAAAAAAAAAAATATATATATATATATATATATATATATATAATCCTTTGTGTAATGAAGAGTATTAGTGATGTAGTATATTTTCAACTCAATTGTGAAATATAATATACATACAAAAAACAGTATATAACATATCAATACAGCTGAACAAATAGTTAAACATGAACCTCTATATCAGGAGAATATTATGAGCACCCCAGAGCCCATGTTATACTCTTTTTTTTTTTTTTTTTTTTTTTTTTGAGATAGAGTCTCGCTCTGCCCAGGCTGGAGTGCAGTGGCACAATCTCTTTTCACTGCTACCTTCGCCTCTTGGATTCAAGCAATTCTCCCGCCTCAGCCTCCAGAGTAGCTGGGATTACAGGCATGCGGCACCATGCGTGCCTAATTTTTGTATTTTTAGTAGAGACGGGGTTTCACTATGTTGTCCAGGCTAGTCTCGAACTCCTGGCCTCAAGTGATCCGCCCGCCTCCCAAAAGGCTTCCCAAAGTGCTGGGATTTCAGGCATGAGCCACCACGCCCAGCCCCATGATGTTCTCTCTTTTCTGTTTATAATAACTACAGTCTATTTTTATGATAATTATTTCTTTGCTTTTTCCTATAGTTTTATCAACGACATTTGCATCTAAAAACAAAGATATCTCTCTGTTCCCTGCCTTTCTCTTTCTGTGTCACAGTGGGCTCTGAATTAGACAAGTACCTGGGCCTCATCCCATTGACAGGTAGATTGTGTTGAATATGGTCATGAAGTCAAGCCCATCCAGAGTTGCTGGGGGATTCCTACCAGAAATGACTCCTACCATCAATGACTCCTATCAGGTCACTGATGGGTTCTTCCCAGACTTGAAACCAGGAGGTAGTCAGTCCATTCAATCTCCTGGTTAGCTCAGTACTATAAAGGGGTGTAGGCTACTAATCTGACCTCTGATGGAGTTGTCAATAGAAATTACTGAACTTTTTTTTTTTTTTAATAAAGAGACACAGGCAGTTTTGTGCTGCAATGACTTAGCATAGTTTTTGAGCAGGCCAGAGGAGAGGCAATGACAGCTTCTTCTTTTCCCCACCTAAAGCAAAGCAAGGTGACAGATGCTACGTGTCTATAGGACCAGAGCTTACTGTGTACAGATAACTTAATACTCATTATATCTGCCATTTATTGAATTCCAAACCACTGTTCTTAATGATTCATGAACAACAGTTCACTTAGCTCCTCACTAAACCATACAGGGGTTACAGTTATACAGATTTATATATATTTTGACAAACAAAGGAACTGATGCTTTCAGAATTATTTGCCCAAGTTTGCATGGCTAGTAAGTATGCTTGAATTTATGCTAATTTATACCCCCAACGTGGCTTCTAAAATTCTGAAGATACACAGACAAATAGGTTTTCATTTCTGTCTTTATGAAAATTGCATTATTTTATACTGTACCTAAAGAAATAAAGTTTCTTTCAAGCTGATCTCATGTATTTTCTTAAAAGTTCTATTGTGTAGGCTGGGCATGGTGGCTTATGTCTGTAATCCTAGCATACAAAAGTTAGCTGGGCATGGTGGCACATGCCTGTAATCCCAGCTACTCAGAAGGCTGAGGCAGGAGAATCGCTTGAACCTGAGGTAGAGGTTGCAGTGAGCCGAGATTGCACCACTGCACTCCAGCCTGGGCAATAAGAGTGAGACTCCATCTCAAAAAAAAAAAAGTTCTATTGTGTTTCCAACAGATTTTTGTTCTTAATGAGGAGATAGAAGATAGCCTGTTGAATACAGTACTCCAATTCCTGTGCCACCCTCCATATATTTACAGCAGGGATTTGGGAATTCTGCCTTTTAAGCTGCATTTGCAATGCTTACCAATAGAGGGAGAGATCAGACCGTGGACAGAAGCAGCAAGACCAGGCTAAGAATGCCTTGGTTACTTCAGGCGCTGGAAGTAGACTGAGCATGAACCTCGTGAACTCTCTGTTAATGATAGCAGATGCCTTCTTGTTATCTGGAAGAGAGGAGTTTGCAGTCCCAGTGAGGAGAAGTGCTAGTTTATGGGGACTTGAAGGGAAAAAAATCTAACTTGCTTAGTATCCTACAGCCAAGTTTCTCTTTTGTTTTTGAGACAGGACCGCACTGCACTCTGTTGCCCAGGCTGAAGTGTAGTGGTTTGATGACAGCTTGCTGCAGCCTCAACATCCTGGGATCAAATGATCCTCCCACTTCAGCCTCCGGAGTAGCTAGGACCACAGGCCTGTGCCACCTCACCCAGATGCTTTTAAAATTGTTTGTGGACAGGGTTTCCTTATGTTGCCCATGCTGGTCTTGAACTCCTAGGCTTAAGCAATACTTCCACTTTGGCCTCCCAAAGTTCTGAGATTATCAGTGTGAACTGCAGTGCCTGGCTGAGCCGGGTTTCTCAACTTCAGCACTATTGGCTCTTTAGACCAAATAATGCCTTGTCTGCGGGGGCCTTCCTGTACATTGGAAGGTGTTTAGCAATATATCTAGCCTTTCCCAGCTAGACACCAGTAGCACCCTCCTCACTGCCCCAGCTGTGACAATCAAAAACATCCAGGCATTTCTAAATGTCCCCAGGGGAGCAAAATTGCCACTGTTTGAAAACCACCATCTGGGCCTTAAAAGATAAGTAAAGATCTTCTCTTCCTGGGACTAGGGAATCTAGGGCTCTTTTTGTTCTGGGATTCCACAATTCATAGGTATATATGCAATGAATAGAGTTAGGCACCGTCCATAAATGAAGTATGGACAAAGGGCAACAGTATCTTAACACCAGGCAGAGTGATAAAAGAAGTAAGAAGCAGCTAGAAACTTTACAAATGGGGAGAAAAGAATGGAAACTGGATCCAAAGGGAGGAATGATGGCTGGGTGAGGTGGCTCATGCCTGTATTCCCAGAAGTTTGGGAGGCGGAGGTGGGCAGATCTCTTGAGGTCGGGAGTTCCAGACCAGCCTGGCCAATATGGAGAAACCCAATCTCTACTAAAAATACAAAATTGGCCAGGCATGGTGGTGTATGCCTGTAGTCCCAGCTATTTGGGAGGCTGAGGCAGGAGAATCGCTTGAACCTGGAAGGCGGAGTTTGTGGTGAGCCGAGATCATGCCATTGCACTCCAGCCTGGGCAACAAGAGTAAACTCCATCTCAAAAAAAAACTTTTGAGTCATTTTTTGCAGTGACTGTCTTCAGGAAGGAAGGGATTTAGATATGAATTTTCTTGTCCAATAGAAACATCAGTGCTTACAGTGGGACCCTAGGTTACTTTGAGGGTTGAAAGGAACACTTTTCGTTACATGTTCCAGCAGGCTGGCAACAATTTCTTTCCTTGCAAGCATGCTTGCTACCACAACCTATAATAGGTTTCATCAAGAGGGACGACTCAAACTAATACTAGATAAGACGGGGAAAAACTAATAATATACAACTCAGGCAGGCGCTGTGGCTTACACCTGTAATCCCAGCACTTTGGGAGGCTGAGTTGGGGGGATCCCGAGGTCAGGAGTTCGAGACCAGCCTGACCAACGTGGTGAAACCCCATCTCTACTAAAAATACAAAAATTAGCCAGGTGTAATGGCATGTGCCTGTAATCCCAGCTACTCAGGAGGCTGAGGCAGGAGAATCACTTGAACCGGGGAGGCAGAGGTTGCAGTGAGCTGAGATCACATCACTACACTCAAAGCTAGGTGATAGAGTGAGACTCCATCCAAAAAAAAAAAAAAACAAAAAGGCCAGGTGCGGTGGCTCATGCCTGTAATCCCAGCACTTTGGGAGGCCAAGGCGGGTGGATAACGAGGTCAGAAGTTCAAGACCAGCCTGACCAACAGGGTGAAACCTTGTCTCTACTAAAAATACAAAAATTAGCTGGGTGTGGTGGCATATGCCTGTAATCCCAGCTCCTCAGGAGGCTGAGCCAGGGAATCACTTGAACCTGGGAGGCAGAGGTTGCGGTGAGGCAAGATCGTGCCATTGTACTCCAGCCTGGGCAGCAAGAAGGAAACTCTGTCTCAAGGAAAAAAATAATAATATATTTATATATATACACACAACTCATAAAACACATGAATTCAAACACCCACATATTCTGTAATGCCATGTAGAGGCTCTTTACTGCCAGGAACTCCGTATTCAGCAAAGGTAATAGTCATGGGTCCAGGGTCTTAACACCAGCAGGTAGGTTACTGGTTAGTGCTCCTGATAGGCTCAGATCCACCCTTTAGTACAGCTGGGACTCAGTCTAAGTTATCTATTTACATCGCCAGAGGCCTTTTGCAGAAAGGATAGTGTATGGATCCATCTCACCTGTGATGGTTAATAACGAGCGTCAACTTGTTTGGATTAAAGGATGCAAAGTATTGTTCCTAGGCATGTCTGCGAGGGTGTTGCCAAAGGAAATTAACATTTGAGTCAGTGGACTGGGAAAGGCAGACCCACTCTCTATCTGGGTAGGCACCAACTAATCAGCGGCCAGCATAGCCAGAATAAAAGCCTGCAGAAAAATGTGGAAAGACTAGACTGATTTAGTCTTCTGGCCTACAACTTTCTCCCCGTGCTGGCTGCTTCCTGCTCTCCAACATCAAACTCCAAGTTCTTCATTTTTGGGTCTTGGACTAGCTTCCTTTCTCCTCAGCTTGCAGATGGCCTATTGTGGGACCTCACCTTGTGACCCTTTCTATAAACATCTATTCTATCAGTTCTATCCCTCTAGAGAATCCTAATACACCACCCAATGATCAACTCTTTTACGAAAGCATGGCTTCTAATACTAAATCACTAAAAACCATGATACTGTCACATTCAAAGGCATCTGGCTTAAACACTGTTGCATTATTTACTGGAGTGGGTCATAGTAAGCAGGACTCAATAAATGTTAATTAATTGAGTGCATGAGTAATTAAATGAGTAAATGTATGGCTACACTCAGAGCTTAGAATAGTCTAATATTAACATTTGTCCTCAAACATGGAAACACCTCTACTTTTACTGAGCATTTGCTCTAGGATCAAAGGAAATTTTAATTAGAGGATGGTATTGGTCTTCTGCTGAGATTCTTTTTATCAACTGAGCACTCATTCTGCAAAGTCTCTTGAGTGTTAGCTAGTATCAACTCAAAGCTTTCCCTTTCTCTTTACAGAGACTTTCCCTAGGTTAAATGGCAGCCAGGAACTACCTCCTCTACCTTGAAAGCTACACTGCTTTAACATTGGTAAGTGGCTGACTGGTGTGGGAATCCAAACGTCCTCTACTTTGCCTCAAGATGACTCAAATCTTTGTTATAATTCATGTACCAGATCTTCCAGTGAAACAAACTAAAGCGGCTGTTCAGCTGACACCACACTCTTTCTAAGCTTTATTTTCTCCTGCTTTATTCCTCTTCCTTCACTCCTCTTCTCCTGAAAACACCCCTCCAGTGAAACTTTTGAACAAGACTGCTTATGTGAGGGAATCTTATAAGTTGGGTGCTATGCAGGCAAGTTAAAAAAATGCCTTAAGCTCTCAACATCCATGAAATTATCATTTTACATAAATTTTAAGAACAATGTGATTGTTAAAGAGAATTATTGTCAAGATCTCTGTATTTTACAAAATCTACTCTATATAAACATACTAAACTAACTACTGGGTACTAAGTACCGGGGTGACAGGATCATTCACACCCCAAACCTCAGCATCACACAATATACCCAGGTAACAAATCTGCATGTGTACCCTCTAAGTCTAAAATAAAAGTTGAAAAAAATACACTGGGTTTTCTCACTGGGGTTAAGTAAGTTAGTAAGACAAGATGCTTTCTTGGCCGGGCATGGTGACTCACGCCTCTAATCCCAGCATTTTGGGAGGCTGAGGCGGGTGGATCGATTGAGGTCAGGAGTTAGAGACTAGACTGGTCAACATGGTGTAATACCATCTCTACTAAAAATACAAAAATTAGCCAGACATGGTGGTGTATGCCTGTAATCCCAACTACTCAGCAGACTGAGGCAGGAGAATCACTTGAACCTGGAAGGCAGAGGTTGCAGTGGGCCAAGATCGTGCCACTGTACTCTAGGCTGGTGCTATACCCTACCGTGCTGAAACGCTTTGTAATATGAACAAAATTAGAGAAGGGAAAGAGGAGAAGAAATCTGCAATTTTTACCTTTGTCTCCTTTCTTGGGTGTTAATGGAGAGAAGAAGAAACAAAATTGGGAGAAAAACTGTAGCTTCTATAAAAAGATGAAACTCCATCCCTCAACTAGAGAGAAAAGAAACTCACATACTGAGCATCAAGTTCTACTACTAAATATGTGAAGCACTTTTGAATCAACTCTTAATACTCACTCATTACTTCATGGGATGTGTAACTGTGATTATCTCAAGTACGAAGATAAGAAAACTGAAGCACAGGAATTCAGTCCATGGCCAAGGCCACACAGCTGCTGTGAGGTGGCACGCTGTGTCTCCAGACTTTGCCTCTGTGCAGCAGGTTCCTGGGAAGCGCTAACGGTGCATGCCAGGGGCCAGAGCACAGAGTCTAAGGATTGGGCCCTGAAATCCTGATGTTCCTTTCGTAAATCAGGGAGGAAATTAAAGAGGGAAGAAAGCAAAATAGAAAGAGGATTATTTAACCTGAGAAAGATGACTGAAAAAAGGGAAAGAGTATTAGGAGAGAAATGTTAAAAAGAAAAATATGTTTTAAAAACATTAGATTGATTATAAATTATTATTCTCTCTAATACAATACAAGTGTTAATTTTCTCAGTATTTAATAAAAAAAACAGGAAAACATTTGGTAGTTTTAAGTATATATATATATGTGTATATATATATATATTCAAGTAGATATATACATACATATATATACATATACCTATATTTCTTCTTCTTTTTTTTTTTTTTTTTTGAGACAGAATTTCACTCTGTCACCCAAGCTGGAGTGCAGTGATGCAATATTGGCTCACTGCAACCTCCTCCTCCCAGGCTCAAGCAATTCTCATGTCTCAGCCTCCAGAGTAGCTGAGACTACAAGCACGTGCCAGCATGCCCAGCCATTTTTTTTGTATTTTAGTAGAGATGGGGTTTCACCATTGTTGCCCAGGATGATCTTGAACTCCTGAGCTCAGGCAATCCACCTGCCTCAGCCTCCCAAAGTGCTGGCATTAGAGGCGTGAGCCACCGTGCCTGGCCCATGTCTTCTTTTAGTTGTTTTCATATGTAGGTATATATACCTAATATAGGTATATGTACACGCACACACACACACACATACTCATATACTTGAAACTACCAAATGTTTTCTGTTTCTTCTATTAAAAAATACACACGTGTGTGTAAGTGTGTGTATGTGTGTGTGTGTGTGTGTGTGTTTTAAGATGGTAAGGCAGACTTTTTTCAAAGAGGCCATGGTGCTAGGTATGGGAACCACTGCAACTCGGTCTTGCAGTGAGAGGTAGAGAAAGGACTCAACTCCCTGTGTATTTTGATCTTTGTTTTACTTAGGCTTAAATTATGAAGTGGAACTCAAGAAAAAGAAGACTTTAAAATGAATGATTATAATCTTTTGTAACAATATAAATGACTTTAAATATTCACCATCTAAAATGCTTTAAAAGTATTCCCAATAAAGTATTATTTACATTTCAACTGTATTAAAATTCCTTATTTTTCTTAAAGTAATATATTGAATTATTTTGAAATGTTTTCATCCATATGTACATAATGATAGATAATTTATTTCGTAAAATATGGAATTATTTTCCCTGTGGATTAGCATTGCTAGGTTAGACTTGGCTCTAGAATGCAATGGGAAGTATTAGATTTCAGACAATCGGGGAATTTTCTGCCCCTGCACAGTAGATAAACACACCTTATACTATTAACATATATTGTATTTCTTCTCTCTTCCACTTGGGAAAACAAAGCCTATAAATCCTATTTATACTGTTAGCAATGGGGGCTTTGTTTAGTGAACCTTGTAGAGCATCAGGTGTTTTTTCTTCTTGGGTCCTTAAACTGAAACTTAATTGTCCCATGTCACATCTGTTCACATCAATCAGGTTACATTATTTTCTCTACAATGTGTTCTTTGAGTTGATATGATTGATGTGACTAAATGTGATGGATCAAAAAGGTCTGTCAGGCACCACAGAAAATTTCAGAATCTCAGGTCTGCAGGCCAAAGAATCGCTTTCTATGCATAATTTGATATAGAGTTAAATTTAGAAGAGCAATACAGTTCACCCGATTAAGAATTTTTGGCACTGATTCTTGACAAACTCCTTTTTGATGATAAAGAGAAAGTATGAGTGATTTCCTATGAGTAGTTAAAGTTTGGGAGTCATTGCCCTGCTGTAAGTCAGATATATTCAGGAAGGAATTAGAGTGGAAAGGGATTTACAGTTGCAAGACTGGGTTTGGAATCTCAGCTTTTCACGTTCCAGTAATGGGGCCTTGCAGAAATTGCTTTAATTCTTGGAACCACAGTTTCTCATCTGTATCATCTATCACTTGAAGTATTGTGAGAATACCAGGAAAGAATATAACTAAAGGAAAGTTGTAAATTACAAAATATTATGACAAGACTCCACAGTTTTCTTGAGAGCTTAGACTGAATAGGAAACTAATTATTTTAAAACACACAGAAAGGGTAATGATTAAAATAATTAGGTCTTTGATACCCAGGAGCAGCACAAATTGTGATAGGAGATCAAGAGATGGGTGGTGTAGAATGTCTCCTGCTCTGCACCCTTTCACACCTTGAATAGCTACCTTTCTCTTTTAACCATCACAGATTCTAATGTCAAAAGTCTGAGTGGCCATTCTTGTTGAAAATATTCTCTTGTCAGCTGATATATTCTCGACTTGTATTTTCACCAGTTTTACTGTAATTATAAAATTAAAAACGGGGAAGCTGCATCAGTGTTCTCAGAATTGTCCAAGTGGCATTATGGTTTGGAATTTTCTCCTTTCTACATTATGTTCTTGCCAAAGACATCTGTTCAGAGTCTGCAAATGACTGTGAATTCCTCTTTGATTTGCTTTTATAGATGGCCTGATGTAAAGTACCTTAAAAGTTTTTGTATGTGTAACTTTAAGCTAATTGTATCTGTAATAAACATCAGACACATGATCATGAGCAGAATGAAGAGCTGTATCATTAACTAGAAGTTGGGGTAGGAAAACAAAGATAGTGGCTGGAGAGTGAAGGTGCAGGGAGAAGAGCCCTTGCTGAGGGATCAAGGTGCTCATATTTGGCAAAGAAGGCCTGTTTTCTACTAAGGTCAACTGTAGTTGAAATTATCGTTCTATTTTCGCTTTAACCTTGGCAAAGACATTTAAGCCCTCTGTGCTTCAGTCTTCCCATGAATAAAATTGTCACTTCTGTAGTTAAACTTCTGTATTGTGAGGTTGCCAATTGACTACAACAACTCAAATGTGCTTCTTTGTGTCTCTAGGTAGTCAGAAAAATACAGAAACCACTTATAGCCCAAGTCAGCCTCAAGCAGTAGGATCCAAACATTTACTTTTTCTCTTTAGCTAACTTCATTTATCTTGTATTACTCGTGTTCTTTTGGGATTCTGAACTTCCCTTCTGGGTTCCTCCCCAGGTAGCATCTTTTGGAAGAATAGTGGGGTCACTGGACCAGTGATAGCATCTTTTGCAGTGTGTTGAAGTTATTAATTGGGGTTACTAAGAGAATTAAGGGAAATAGGTCTCTCTGTCCCCAGCCTGGTCCTTGTGGATGGGGGAGTGCACTGGCTGGTTTATTTCATTTATGAGCTGTGTCCACTGATGGTATTTATTGCTGACAGTGATGGCAATGGACTTGTGTTCTCTTTATTCTCAGCTCAGTGAGGACTTTGTGTTCTTTTTCCATTGATTTGGTTCCACCTTGGCACCCCTTATTACGGTCTGAACTCCTTAATTCCACTTAGAGTGTTCTGCCCTTCAAACCCCAGCTCCAAGAACTCTTATCCTAATTACAGCAGCTACTTCTGACAAGCTCTCAGATAGAACTCAGACTGGCTATCAAATTTACCTGGAATGCTTCTGTCTCCAGTTTTGAGAGATAGTCTCTTTCCAAAGTCCCAAAGATAGAGTAGGGGCCAGATCTCCTGCATTTGGAGTTTACCCGATATACCTGTGTTCTTTGGAAAGAAGACTGGAGAAGGTATATCAGGATCCCTGTGTTATACTTCCCATACTTCCTTTCTCCCTTTTCTTTCTTCTCTCTATCTTCCTCCCTCTACCCCTCCCACTTGAAAGGAAGAACTTTTCTTTTATTTCCTATACATTGTATTCTCCTTTTCTCAATAGAGCTACCAGACTTACCCTATGTATTATAAATAGGAGTATCATTTTGCTCTATAGGAGAAATCCTATGATCTGGTCTATCATGCTGCAGGATTTGGGTTTTTAAAAGTGAGTCTAATCTTTGTTAGATCAAATATTAATTATTTCTATTACTTTGATCATTTAGATAAAAATAAGAGCTAAACCATATAGTAAAATATTAAAATCTTCTCTTTTCTTTCTTTTTTTTTCCCCCCAAGATGGAATCTTGCTTGGTCACCCAGGCTGGAGTGTAATGGCACAATCTCACCTCACTGCAACCTCTGTCTCCTGGGTTCAAGTGATTCTCCTGCCTCAGTCTCCCAAGTAGCTGGGATTGCAGATATACATCATAATGCCCCACTAACTTTTTGTATTTTCTTTTTTTTTTTTTTTTTTTTGAGATGGAATCTCGCTCTGTCACCCATGCTAGAGTGCAGTTGCATGATCTCGGCTCAATGCAACCTCTACCTGCTGGGTTCAAACAGTTCTTCTGCCTCAGCTTTCCGAGTAGCTAGGACTACAGGTGTGTGCCATCATGCCCTGCTAATTTTTTGTATATTTAGTAGAGACAGGGTTTCACCATGCTGGCCAGGCTGGCCTCGAACTCCCGATTTTGTGATCCTTCCGCCTCGGCCTCCCAAAGTGCTGGGATTACAGGCGTGAGCCACCATGCCCGGCATTTTTTGTATTTTAGAGTAATCTAGGTTGAATATCTGCTAGACTTGGCTTACAGTGTTTATCCAGGATCTCTCTTCAGCTGAGGATTCCCTTTGTCTTTCTCATGGCTTATATTTTCCATTTCCCATATCCTATGTCTTTGTTTTTCTAGGTTTATCTATTCAATTGTTGAAACATATTTTCTAGTAATTTTCTGAGAAATTGTACCAGGAAGTATATTTTCAGGCCTTTTTTCCTAAAAATATCTAACTATCTTTATTCTATCTAATGCGTAGTTGTATAACTATATGTGGAATTCTTGGTTGTAATAATTTTTCTTTAGAATTTTAAAGGCATTATTTCAGGTCTTCTATCTTCCATTGGCCATTGAGAAGTCTAAAGGTATTCCTTGTTTGTGGGGGGAGAAGAATATTTTATTAATTATATATAGGTAATATAAGCACAGCATCAAATTTAGAAGCAAAAAAAAATGATAACTAAGAAGAGAAAAGTTGGTCTTCCTCACATTGCTTTCCTGCAGTCAATTTGTTTCCTATCCTCAGGATTGCAAGAACTATTACCAGCTTTTTGTAATATCTAACTTTTGAGGATATTCTATGTATATCTATATCTATGTATCAATGATCATATCAACCTAAATCCTGTCATTTGTACAGATTTTTGTGTGGTGTGGTATGTGTGTGTTTTATGCATTATACTCTGCAGGAATCAGAAGACTTTGGCTAAGATACTGCTTAAAAGAGAGGCACTAGGCTTTGATATAACCATTCATGTTGTGTGTTCATTGATGTATCATTCAATCTCTGCTATACATCATCAATATTATGGATCTCTTCAACAAAAGCAATGCTCTTAGTATTTTTAAAATATTATCTGTGCATTATGGAAAGAAGGGTATCTATGCCCTTCATATATATAGACACATACCACACACACACACATACATACATATATATTCCAGTTCTTCTGAGTATTTCATTTTTACTATTAGATTTTTAATTCCTAAGAGCTTTCTCTGTTGTCTGAATATTTGTTTATAATCAAATCCAGTCTTTTATTGTGTGTCTGTGATATTGTTTGTTTTCTCTCAAAGGAGATTTGTCGTAGTAGCATTGTCAAGGCAATTAAAATACATGTGGGGATTTTAAAAGGTGATTGAAAACTAAGCACCTGAATGTGGCTTGTGGATACTATTAGTCAGTGTCTAATAGTGAAGCAGAACCTCTAGAAATATTAAGGTATTTGTCACAGGGATTAGACCTAAATATTTGTGGGAGGAGCTAGGGAAGTGAAGGACTAGTAGATCAGATAAAACGTCACTAGCGGCAGTATCGTAGCCAATGAGGTTTATCTGAGGCACAGCTATTGCTAATTGAAAACATTTCCCAATACCCCACCATGACTACTTGAAATATAGTCAGCACTGGCAATTTTTAACAGTCTCTACGGAGACTGAATTAAAAAAATAAAATAAAATAAATAAATTTAAAAAACCAAAAACAAAAAAATGTCACTAGCAAGTCCTCTTCAGGAACGGAAGTGGGTGGCAAAATCAGGGTCTCTAGGGAAATCTGAGAAGCCAAGCATGCCCAGTCACCAGATCAGGACTACAAACAAGAGGTCAAGGCAAGGACTGTGGGAAACTGTTTCCTCTGTACTATCACTGTAGATTTGCCACCAGGTATCTGGTGATGAGCCTAGGAATGCTGTTTGTTACCAGGGCCTATAAATGGGAAGAAGAACACGACTTGGAGTTGAGGATATGGAAAGATAAGCTGGAATCTACTAGGCATCTCCGTACTTTTCCAGGATTATATTTTAACTGTGATTATTTTTATTTATTTATTTTTTTAAATAGAGATGGGGTGTCACCATGTTGGCCAGGCTAGTCTTGAACTCCTGACCTCAGGTGATCCACCCATCTCGGCCTCCAAAAGTGCTGGGATTACAGGTGTGAGCCACTGTGCCCGGCCAACTGTGGAATTCTTTTTTTTTTTTTTTTCAAAAAAAATTCGCCATAGTGGCCAGGCTGGTCTCGAACTCCTGACCTTGTGATCAGCCCGCTTCAGTCTCCTAAAGTGCTGGGATTACCAACTGTGGAATTCTTAAGAGAGTAATGACCATTGCTTAGTCTCACCCTCAAATTTCATGTAAGTATTTTTTTCTTATGACTAGTTCTCACTCAGAACCAAAAAGAAAGAAAGATGTAACTTCCAACCTACCCAAGTCAGCAGCAGAACAGTATAGCATATAGACTGTGAATTTAATTGTAGGGTGATCTGTTTGGGATGCTTAATTTTTCTTTTTAGACCAGTCAAGTTCTCAGAGAAGACTCTATCTGTTTGCTGCACAGAGAGTAAAGATCTGGAGGACTGTGGCTAGTTATCGAGGAGAGAGGAAAATAGAGGGGTGGCCTCAGCTGTGATTATGTAGATACTACACTTTTCCTACCCCAACTCTAGTTCTCTGTTTAATAAGTCTAAAGTTCTCTGTTTATTTCTTCAGAGACTGTATCTTTAGTTTCTTTGTTCAAGATATAGCTGAGATTAACTCCATTTCTACAAGTATCTGGGGTAGCCAGTTCCTGAGCATTTGGGCAATTCTATGACTTAAACCACTTTAGCTATTGGCTTCTTCCTCTGCTATTTTAAAATTAGTTTTTCTCAGTCTTGCTGAGTCATTTCTTCTTAAGCATTTGATTGCTAGATTAAGAAATGTTATAACTAGCCGGGTGTGGTGGCTCACGCCAATAATCCAAGCACTTTGGAGGCAGAGGTGGGCAGATCACCTGAGGTCGGGAGTTCGAGATCAGCCTAACCAACATGGTGAAACCCCGTCTTTAAAATAAAAAAAAAAAAAAGAAATGTTACAACTATAATCTCTGTATCTATTCTCCTTCCTTTTGTGAATTTATATCCTCAAAAACTTCTATTGTCATTTTAGAATGATTTAAAGAGCAAGTAAAAGTAGACACATGTGTTCAATATACCATCTTTGGCTGGGAGTGCACATGAACTTATTTTATCCCCTTGGAAATAAAAAAAAGATTGGATTTTAAAAAAATGTTCACATGGCCCATGGTGGGAACATTGAGACATAAAGTAGCTCGAGCACATATCCTGGCTTTTCTCTTGTTCCTTACTCTGTTTACATACAGAATAATAAAACAGCCAGATTTCCAAATCAAGATGACGCATATGAGTCCACAATTTGTGCAAGAATGTCATTTATTTCTTCACTCAACATTGTATTTTGAGCAACCATAACATTTCTGGCACTGTTTTAGGTGATGGAGATACATCAGTCACAAACAGAAAATCTCCCATTCTTTAAATTCTAATGAAGGACACAGACAACAAGAAGAATAAGGTGTTGGCTTCAAAGAAAAATAAAGAAAGTCAAGAGGACAGAAGGATGTGGTTCTGCTATTTTATATAGAATGGGTAGGGAAAGTCTCTCTGGAAAATCACTTTTAATCAGAGACCTGAAGAAAGTGAGAAAAGAAAGAGGGGGAAAGCCTTCCAGGCAGGAGAATCAGAGCTGTAGGACATGAGATTAGATTAGTCCAAATAATCTCTGAGGTAAATTACATTGGTGAGGCTGTGACTGTTGGTGGATTTGATACTGTTCTTAAAAGGACCACTGGCTGCCCTGCTTGTCCTTCCTTCAGTTACATCTATACTGTTGGAGGAGCAGATTTGTCCGGAGCATGAGAGCTCAGGTAAAAGAATTCATTCTCCCTAGTGCCAGGCAATAGCTGAGGGAGCAGCAGGAGACAAGGCAGCCTGTGTCTTCTCAAGCTTTGGCACAAGGCCTAGTATTCCATGAAGCAGCTCAACCATATCTTTGAATTCCTCTAAGGAGGGCTGTACTTTTCAATGACCTATGGACTTAGAAGGAGACACACCTAACCCAGCAATGTTGGAAATAAACCACTGGGCTGATTCATTGTGTGGTCCGTATGCTTGAAAAATGGCTATTGTTTGCATCTGGTGCAACTAGAGAGAAAAGATGCCCTTTTCTTTTGCATCAGCAGAGATGTAATATAAGAAAAGACTGGCACATTGTAAAAATGAACAAACAAATCAACTTTTGTACTCTCTGTCACTTGCTAGTTTGTCTCTGAAAGGGCCTAACAGATTGAGCAAACAGCTGAAGGAGATCAGATGTCAGTGAGCAAAGGGAAGGTGCTAATGACTTAAACAGGTTTGGTTACCAGAAAGATGAAGAGCAGCTAAAACCTGATGGATGTCATTGAAGTAAAATTTTGGAGAAAGGCAGAATAAATCTTTTTTTCCCCATGAGGCATTTTATTTATAAATATGGATTACACCTCTAGAAAAAGATTCCCAGGATCTTCCCTCCTTTGTGTTTTCATCTCAATTCTTTGTGGTCCACGATGCCAGCTTAGGTTATCAGTACAATGAACCTAAACTAGCAGGATGTAAGCAAATTATTCTGCCATTTTTCTAGATCTTTGAGTTGCATATAAAATCTGGGGCTGATCACACCACACTTTTTTAGCCTTCCTGTGAGGTTCACAACAATTCTCCCTGCTCTGTGATCATCAATGACTTTAAATTTGTCAATGTCACCAAATGTAACCATGCTTCATTATCACAGTTAGAAACCGGACAATAACTTTGGAACATGGCCTAATGTGAAGAACCTAGCATTTACCTCTTTTCAGCGTTGTTGAACCTAGCATTTGCCTCTCTCTTCAGCGTTGTCATCAGCCAGGACATTTATGCACACCACTGTGGCAATGCAGAAAGATGGTGGAAAGAGGACAGGACGGGAGAGTGCACAGAGTAATCCAGAACAAACCTTTACAAAGAACCAATGAGGGCTTTTTGTAACAAACTTACAGTATACACGTATACATAAAAAGACTTCTTGGAATTATGAAACATGATTTTCATAAATAAATATCATTAGACTAAATAAAAAAGAGAATGGTCTTTGCTGAGAACTAAATTGATAGTTTGGGAGATTACGTAAAAGAAAAAGAAAACCCAAAACAGCAAAACAAAACACAAAAAGAAATCATGAGATAAAGAAAAGAAATTTAGTGGACATTTCAAGAGTAAGAACATAATAAAAATTAGAATTCCAGAAATAATTTTGTTACTCTTCCCAGTCAAATATTATTGCATAGCCTAGCCAGCAGCTCCACCTAATGGGAGAGTCCAGTTAGGACTGTCCATGGAGTTTTTTTTACCAGTGTTTTCACTAGTCCATGGAGCACAGCCATCAATACTGTTCAGTCTAAGAGCACAGAAAGTGACCACAGCCTAACTATAAAACCTGTCACCAAGGTCTGCCAGTTTGAGGTTGGAACAAGCTGGCCAATCCAGAAGCCCAGACTAGATGAAATAGTACAGATCAATCACCTCCAAAGAACACCTGAAATGGCCAGACGAGGTGGTCATTTCCTCAAATGCATAGCAATCAATGTAAGGAAACAAGGATTATGAAAAATCTGGGAAATGTGACAGCGCCAAAAGAAATTAAGAAAGCTACAAACATAGGCACAGAAGAAATGGAGATCTATGTAATGACTGACAAATAATTCAGAATACTCCTCTTTTAAAAGTACAGGGAACTCCAAGAAAATACAAACAGAAAATTAAAATGAAACTTGGAAAACAATTCATGAACAAAGTTAGAAGTTCGACCCTCCAAAAAAGAAAACAAATAGAAATCCTAGAGATAAAAGAAATACACTAACTAAATTGAAAAATTCAGTAGAAAACTTCAACAGCAAACTTGATGAAGCAAAAAAGAATTAGTGAGCACAAAGATAGGACGTGTAAAATTATCCAATTAGAGGAGCCAAAAAAAAAAAGAATAAAGTCTAATAATAAGAAAATTATGGGACACCATTAAGTGAAACAACCTTCACCAAATAGGAGTTTCTGATGGAGAAGAGAGAGAAAAGGGCCTACACATTATATTGAGGGAAATAATGGGTGAAATATTTCCAAATCTGGTGAAAAAAGACAACATCCAAGTAAAGAAGGCACAGAGGTCACCAATCAAATTCAAACTGAAGAGGAGTTCACAAAGACACACCATAATCAAAATATTAAAAAAAAAAATGGAAGAATACTGAAGGCAGCAAGAGATAGAAATATATTACATTCAAGGGAATTCCAATATGGCTTTCAGCAGATTTCTCAGTAGAAATCCTGGAGGCCAGGAGAGAGTAGGACAATATATTCAAAATGCTGAAGGGAAACAAACAAACAAATAACCAATAATATTTTACCTGACAAAGCTGTCATTCAGAAATAAGGAAGAAATAAAAACCTTCCCAGAAAAACAAAAGCTAAGGGAGCTCATTAGCACTAGGCCTGCTGTACAGAAATTACTAAAGGAAATTCTTTAAGCTCAAATTAAAGGATGCTAATTACAACAAAACAATTATGAAAGTAAAAACTCAATGTTCAAATGAATACATGGTCACACTTAGAATTCTCTAATGCTATAAATGTGGTGTGTAAAGCAATGTTATCATTGTTAGAACAGTTAGAAAACAAAACAATTGAAAACAATGAGGTGTAATAAAAGGTTAAGGGATAGAAATTGCAAAAATAAGTGTAAATTTTGACATCAAAATTATAAAAAGTGTGGGACATGATTAAAAGTATAGAATTTTTGCATGTGATTACAGGCAAATTGGTATCAGCTTAATGTAGAATGTTATAAGATGTTTTAAACCTTGCAGTAACCACAGAGCAAAAATCTATTAGAAGTTGTGCAAAATAGAAAAGGAAGGGATTCAAAGCATACCACCACAGAAGGCCATCAAGCACAAGAGGAGATGGCAAGAGAAGGAAAAAGAAACAAAGGACCTACTGAACAATCAAATTAAAAAATTATAATAGCAAGTCCTTAATAATTACCTTGCATGTAAATCGATTCAATTCTTCAATAAAATGACAAAGAGTGTCTGAATGTATTTAAAATAAAAAGCACCAAAATTTCACTGTATCCTTCCTATAAGAGGCTCAGTTTACTAATAAGGACAGAGATGGACTGCAAATAAAGGTATAGAAAAATATATTCCATGGAAATGGAAACTAAAAAAGACCAGGGAGGCTATACTTATATCAGACAAAATAGACTTTAAATAAAAAACTATGAAAGAGTCAAAGAAGGTCATTACACAATGATACAGAAGTCAATTTACCAAAAAGACATAACAATTATAAATATATATTCACTCAACATCAGAGCACTTAAATATATAAAGCATTTATTAAGTGATCTGAAGGGAGAGACAGATTGCAATACTATAATAGTAGGGAAGCTCAATAGTGGACAGATTATCAAGTCAGAAAATCAATAAGAAAATATTGGACCAGAATTACACTTTAGACCAAACGAACCAATGTAATGTTATGTATATCACTTGGTCATATACGGCAGGAGAATATGCATTCTTATCAAATGCACATGGAACATTCTGCAGGACAGGTCATATGTTAGGCCACAAAAAACTTAACAAATTTAAGTGATTGAAAGCATATCAAGTGTCTTTTTAGAACACAATGGCATGAAACTAGAACTCAATAACAGGACCAGGCACAATGGTTCATGCCTGTAATCCCAGCACTTTGGGAGGCCAAGACAGGAGAATTGCTTCAGCCCAGGAATTTGAGACCAGCCTGAGCAAAGTAGTGAGACCCCCCTCTCAATAAAATAAATAAATTAAAAAGAAAAGTCTCAGGGAAAATACACAAATATATAGAAATTAAACATGCTCCTATACCAATGGATCATAAAAGATATAGAAAAGGAAATTTTAAAATATCTTGAGGCAAACAAAAATGGAAAAACAACATACTGAACTTACGGATGCAGCAAAAGAACAAACTAAGCCCAAAGTTAGCAGAAGGAAAGAAATAACAAAAATCAGAGCAGAAATAAATAAAAAGAGACTTAAAAAACAGAAAAAAATTGGCTGGGTGCAGTGGCTCATGCCTGTAATCCCAACATTTTGGGAAGCCAAGGTGGGCAGATCACCTGAGGTTGGGAGTTTGAGACTAGCCTGATCAACATGGAGAAAGCTCTTCTATACTAAAAATATAAAATTAGCCAGGTGTGGTGGCACATGCCTGTAATCCCAGCTACTCAGGAGGCTGAGGCAGGAGAATCGCTTGAACCTGGGAGGTGGAGTGCATCATATCATTGCACTCCAATCTGTGCAACAAGAGTGAAACTCTGACTCAAAAAATAAAAAAATCAACAAAACTCAGAATTGATTTTTTTTAAAAGATAAAATTGACGAACTCTTAATTAGACTAGGAACTAACTAAGAGATGTGACTCAATTAAATAAAATCAAGAATGATAGACAATAAAACCGATACCACTGAAATACAAAGGATTGTATGAAACCACTGTGAACAATTATATGCTAACAAATTGGATAATGCAGAAGCAATGAAAAGTTCCTAGACACATACAACCTACAGAGACTGAATTATGAAGAAATAGAGTATCTGAACAGTCTGATAATGAGTAAGGAGATTAAACTAGTAATAAAAAGTCTTTCATCAAAGAGAAGCCTAACACCATGAATGCCTTCATTGCTAAACTCTATGAAACATTTAAAAAAGAATATTATTTTCAAACTCTTTTTTTAAAAAACAGTGAAGAGAAGTCCTCCAAACTTCTTTTACAAGGCTAGCATTATCCCAATACCAAAGCCAGACCAGGACACTACAAGAAAAGGAAATAACAGGCTACTATCCCCAGTGAACGTACATGCATACATTCTCAACTAAATATAAGCAAACAGAATTAAAGAACACATTAAAATAATTATTTACTACGATTAACTGTAATTTAGCCCTAGGATGCATGTGTAGTTCAACATACACAAATCAATAAATGTGTTGCAATACATTAACAAAATGAAGGACAAAAATAATATGATTATCTTTTTTATTTTATTTTTTTACTTTTTAATAGTAACATAAATTTTATATGATTATCTTAACAGATTTAGAAAAAGCATTTGACAAAACTCAACATTATTTCATCATAGAAACTCTAACAGATTAGGTATAGAGAGAAGATACTTCAACCCAACAAAGGCCATATATGACACATTCATAGCTGATATTATTCTCAATGGTGAAAAGTTGAAAGCTTTTCTTCTAAGATCAGGGACAAGATAAAGATGGCGCCTCTCATTCCTTCTTCTCAACATAGTACTGGAAGTCCTAGCAAGAGTAACTAGATAAGAGAAAGACATAAAAAGCATGCTAATAAGAAAGGAAAAAGTAAAATTGTCTCTCTTCGTTCACATCATTATCCTATATATAGAAAACCTGAAAACTCCACCACAAAACTGTTAGAACTGATAAACAAATTTAGAAAATTTTGTATATCAATTTAAAATTGATATATAAAGATCAGTAACATTTGTATATACTAATAACAAACTATCCTAAAAGAAAATTAAGAAAACCATCCCATTTATGATAGAAACAAAAATAATTACTTAGGTGTGAATTTAACCAAGGAGGTTAAAGACTTATGTACTGAAAAGTATAAGATACTGATGAAAGAAATGAAAGAAAACACAAATGAATAAAAATATCCCATATTCATAAATCAGAAGAATTAATAATGTGAAAATGTCCATAGTGCCCAAAGCAGTCTACAGATTCAATGTAATTACTACCATATTTCCAATGTAATTTTTCATATAAATAGAAAAAAAAATCTTTATATTAATATGGAACAACAAAAGACGCTAAATAGAAAAAACTGTTTTGAGCAAAAAGAACAAAGTGAAGACCTCATTTTTTTAAATTTCAAAACATATTACAAAGCGATTATAATCAGAAGAGAATGGTCCTGGCAAAAAAAGCAGACATATCAACCAAGAAACAGTATAGAAAATTCAGAAATAAACCTATACATTTACAGTCAATTGATTTTTGACAAACATCCAAAGTACACACAATAGGGAAACATCAGTCCTTCAACAGATGGTTTTGGAAAAACTAGATACCACATGCAGAATAATGAACTTAGACTCATCTTACACCATATACAAAAATCAACTAAAAATGAATTGACTTAAATATATATAAGACCTAAAACTGAAAAACAGTGAAAAAAACATAGTGAAAAATTTCCATGACATTTGTCTGGGCAATTGTGTGTGTGTGTGTGTGTGTGTGTGTGTGTGTGTGTGTGTGTGTTTTCCAATAAGGCTTTACTGATGGACACTGACATTTTAATTTCCTATAATTCTTATGTGTCACAAAATACTTTTCTTCTTTTGCTTTATTTCTTCAACCATGTAAAAAGGTAAAAACCATTCTAAGTGTGAGAGTCACATAAAAACTGAAAGTAGGCTGGATTTGGCCTGCAGGTCACAGTTTGGGCAATGACTTTATGGACATGATCCTTAAAAAAAGGCAACAAAAGCAAAAGTAGAGCCAGGTAGGGTGGCTCACACCTGTAATCCCAGCTCTTGGGAGGCCAAAGCAGGAGGATCGTTTGAGGCCGGGAGTTTGAGAGCAGGCTGGGCAACATAGTGAGGTCCCATCTCTACAAAAAAAAGTTTAAAAATTAACTAGGCATGGTGGCATACATCTGTAGACCCAGCTTCTTGGGAAGCTGAAATGGGAGTATTACTTGAGCCCAGGAGTTTGTGGCTACAGTGAGCTATGATTATGCCACTGCACTGTAACCTGGATGATAGATTAAAACCCTGTCTCTAAAAAAAAATAATAAAATAAAATAAAATAGACAAATGGGATGGCATCAAACTAAGAAACTTCTGCCCAGCAAAGGAAACAATAAAGAGACAACATACAGAATGGAAGAAAAGATTTTTAACCATACATCTAATAAGGAGTTAATATCCAAAATATATAAAGAAATAAAAAATAAATAAAAAACTCTATAGAAAATAACCTGATTAAAAATAGGCAAAGGACCCGAATATACATTTCTCAAAAGAAGATATACAAATGGCCAACAGGTACATGAAAAAAATGTTCAGCATCAGTAATCATCAGAGAAATGTGAATTATAATAAAACCACAATGAGATATCATCTCACACTCATTAGAAATGGCTTTTATCAAAATAATGAAAGAAAAGTATTGGAGACGATGTGGAGAACACAAAACTCTTACATATTGTTGGCAGAAATGTAAATTAGTCCAGCCATTACAGAAAATGGTATGGAGGTTCCTCAAAAAACTAAAAATTGAGTACACTAATTACACTTTTGGGTATACAGTCAAATAAATTGAAATGAATATGTTGAAGGAAACTGATCTTAATGCAGTGGTGTTCACAACTAATTGATCGCAACCAGTTACAAATTTTTTCCTTTCTTCTCCACTCCCAGTGCTTCATAAAATTAGCCTTAAATAAAAAAGAATATGTCAAAGGAATATCTGCACTCCCGTGTTCATTGCATGATTATTCACAAACTAAAAGGTGGAATCAACTTAAGTGTTCATCAATGGATGAATGCATAGAAAATGTAACATATATACACAATGAGATACTATTAAATCTAAAACAAGGGTGAAATTCTGCCATTTATGACAGGATAGATGATTCTGAAGGATATTACACTAAGTAAAATAATCCAAATACCAAAAAAAAAAAAATGCAGAAAACAAATGCCACATGATCTCACTTACATATAGAATCTAATGACGTTGAAATCACAGAGGCAGAGAGTAGAATGATGGCTACCGGAGACTGGAAAAGGAGGGGCAGTAGGAAAGGAAGGAATAGGGAGTTCTTGATCCAAAGGTACCAAGTTTCAGATAGAGAGGAGGAATAGGTTTGAGATCTATTATGTATAATGTACTTTATACAGAATAATGTATAGTATATTTCAAAATAAAACCATACATTTAAAATATCTCATCATTGAAAATGATAGGTTTAGCCAGGCATGCTGGCACGTGCCTGTAGTCCTAGCTATTCAGGAGGCTGAGGCAAGAGGATTGCTAGAGCCTGGGAGGTTGAGACTGCAGTGAGCCAAGATTGCACCATTGAACTCAAGGCTGGACAATGAGACCTTGTCTCAAATACATATATATGGTAAGGGAGGTGATGGATATGTTCATGAGCCTGATTTAATCATTTCACATTGTACCCCATAAACATATGCAATTATGATTGATCGATCAAAAATAATAACAAATATAAAACTATTTTTTTTATCTGTTATTATCATGCTTTAGTTCTGGGGTAGATGTGCAGAATGTGCAGGTTTGTTTGTTACATAGGTATACACATACCATGGTGGTTTGCTACATCCATCACCCTGTCATCTACATTAGGTATTTATCCTAATGCTATTTCGCCCCTAGACCCCACCCTCCTGCTATCCTTCCCCTAGCTCCCCACCCCCCCCCCAAATATTCCCCTCCCTGTGTCCATTGATTCTCATTGTTCAACACCCACTTATGAGTGAGAACATGCAGTGTTTGGTTTTCTGTTCTTGTGTCAGTTTGCTGAGAATGATGGTTTCCAACTTCATCCATGTCCCTGCAAAGGACACAAACTCATCCTTTTTTATGGTTGCATAGTATTCCATGGTGTATATATGCCACATTTTCTTATCCACTCTATCATTGATGGGCATTTGGTTTGGTTCCAAGTCTTTGCTTTCTTGAACAGTGCTGCAGTAAACATACGTGTGCATGTGTCTTTATAATAGAACGATTTATAATCCTTTGGGTATATATCCAGTAATGGGATTGCTGGGTCAAATGGAATTTCTAGTTCTAGATCCTCAAAGAATTGCCACACTGTCTTCCACAATGTTTGAACTAATTTACACTCTTGCCAACAGTGTAAAAGTGTTCCTATTTCTCCACATCCTCTCCAGCATCTATTGTCTCCTGATTTTTTAATGATC
>CAUYLG010041460.1:0-62020 GCA_963573385.1 Cacajao melanocephalus | reverse complement strand
ATTAGGTCTTTTCACATAGTCCCATATTTCTTGGAGACTTTGTTCATTCCTTTTTACCCTTTTTTCTCTAATCTTGCCTTCTCATTTTATTTCATTGAGTTGATCTTCGACTTCTGATATCCTTTCTTCTGCTTGGTCAATTCGGCTGTTGAAACTCATATATGCTTCATGAAGTTCTTGTGTTGTGTTTTTCAGCTCAATCAATTCACTTATATTCCTCTCTAAGTTGTTTATTCTCATAAGCATTTCATCAAATCTTTTTTCAACATTCCTAGTTTCTTTGCATTGGGTTCGAACATGTTCTTTTAGCTCACAGAAGTTTCTTATTACCCACTTTTTGAAGCCTGATTCTGTCAATTCATCACACTCATTCTCCATCCAGCCTTGTTCCCTTGCTGGTGAGGAGTTGTCATCCCTTGCAGGAGGAGAGGCGTTCTGATTTCGGGTGTTTTCATCCTTTTTGCACTGGTTTCTCCCCATCTTTGTGGATTTATCCACCTGTCATCTTTGTAGTTGTTGACTTTCAGATTGGGTCTCTCAGTGGATGTCTCATTTGTTGATGATGAAGTTATTTCTTTCTGTTTCCTAGTTTTCCTTCTAACAGTTTGGCCCCTCTGCTGTAGGACTGCTGAGGTCCACTCCAGGCCCTGCTTGCTGAGGATCACCTGCAGTGGCTGCAGAACAGTAGGGGTTGCCGCCAGTTTCTTCTTCTGCTATCTTTGTCCCAGAAGGATACCCACCAGATGTCAGTCTGAGCTCTCCTTTATGAAGTGACTCTTTGGATATACGGGTGTCAGGGAGCTGCTCGAGGAGACAGTCTGTCCTTTATAGGAGCTCAAGTGCTGAGCTGTGAGCTCTGTTGTTCATTCAGAGCTGCTGGGCAGGTACGTTTAAGTCTGCTGCAGTAGAACTCATAAACCCCCTTTTTTTCCCCCAGGTGCTCTGTCCTGGGGAGTTAGGTCTTTATTTATGAGTTTCTGTTGTGCTGCTGGCTTTTTTCAGGGCTGCCCTGCCCAGCGAGGAGGCAGCCTAGTCACTGTCCGCCTGCCTAGGCTTTGCTGAGCTGCTGTGGGCTCCGCCCCGCTGCCGTGTGAACTTCCCTGCAGTCCTGTTTATACGGGTGTAGTTAGAACTGCCTCAGCAATGGCGGCCCACCTCTATAATGGCAGACTCTCTCTGTAACGGTGGGCTGCCTCAGCAAGGGCAAACTACCTCTGTAGTGGTGGAGTGCCTCAGTAATGGTGGACGCCCCTCCCCCACAGAGCTGGACCATCCCAGGTTCAGTTCTGCTTGCGGTGAAACTATAAATCCAGAGCATTTCCGATTGCTGTTCTTTTGTGGGGGTGGGACCAGCCAAGCCTGATCACCTGGCTCCCTGCCTCAGAGCCCTTTTTTTTTTTTTTTTAGTTGAATGGACAACTCTGTTGGAAAGGCGCCGAGATCTGTGTGATTTCCCGTGTGGTGACCCACTGCGCCTGTGCCGGCTGAAACAGCCACACTGAGATTCGTGGCGCTTTTTTGCCCAGGAATCTCCTGGCCTGGCTCCCTGTTCCAGTCCCTTTTTAATCAGTTGAATGGGCACCTCTGTCTGCCAGGAGCTCCAGTTGCCAGCTAAAATGGCGCCCTGACCCATGTATTTTCTATGGAGAACCGCCGGCAAAACAGCCTCACTGGCCAAAACAGCCGTGCTGGTGACCCGTGGGGCTCCTCTGCCTGGGAATCTCCTGGTCTGTGGGCAATAAAAATCCATCTGGAAATGCGGCATCCACTCACTCTCAGCGCTATGCTGGGAGCTGCAGTCCTGAGGTGCTCCTTATCGGCCATCTTGGATCCCTCCACATTTCTTTTTAATACTTAAAGCATTTTAGAAAAAAAGAAAAGAAAAATAATCTAAAGAGTTTTAGACTTCAAGGCCAGAACATATTTTGTTCTGTTGCCCAGGCTTGAGGGAAATGACATGACCTCAAGTTTGCTCACTGCAACCTCCGCCTCCCAGGTTCAAGTGATTTGCCTGCCTCAGCCTCCCGAGTAGCTGGGACCACAGGTGCATGCCACCACACTTGGCTAATTTTAGTATTATTATTAGAGACAGGTTTTCACTGCATTGGGCAGGCTGGTCTCAAATCCCTGACGTCAGGTGATCCCCACTGCTTCAAATATCTTGAATTTTTTTTTTTTATATGGAGTCTCACTCTTGTCACCAGGCTGGAGTGCAGTGGCACAATCTCAGCTCACTGCAACCTCTGCCTCCGGGTATATCTTGAACTTTTAACTCACACCTTCATCTTATCAAAATTAAAATGCCAAAATAAAATAAAATAAAATAGAGAACTATATCAATACTAGAAACTAGGAATAGATGCCATTCATATGACAAAACTGTTGAAGAATTTATGCAAGACATGGTAAGACAGATTGTGATGGAAGAAAGATGCCAAGAGCCAACTGGTGACTTGCCTTCCTGAGAAAGGAGTTCTGTGACTCAAAGAGAAAGGGGATGAGACACTGGCAAAAACACCTTTACCAAGAGAGGGAAGAGCTACTGAATAGGGGAGCCGTAGAAAAATATAACAAACCCCTCATCTGGAATTTGCTTCACCACTACCAATCAAGATTATTTGAAATAACTATGTCCTAGAATGTGTACGGCAGCATACCAGATAATAACCAGAGAAATAAAAAATTTGTGTGAGAAATAATAGGCAGATATACCAGGAAGGTAGATGAATAACTACAGTATTCAACTGGCATTGTGGCTAGCAAAAAAACTGATTCTTTACAGAAGAAATTAGAGATAACTCCTTTGCTAGGATAGGCTCTAAGTTCACTCCTCTCGGGCTTCTGGATCAATGAACAGAAATGTAAACTTACGTTATGCAGGTCTCTTATGTAACATTTGAAAAGAAACTCTGTTAGTTTCTAAGGACAGTTAGCTTAGTGCAGATGAATCCACCCTCAGGCCTTTACATATGAGACATCTCTATGCATCAGGATGAATAAAATAAAAAGAGGAGAAGGAGAAGAAAAAAAAGTAAAAGAAAAAATAATACAGATCTATGAAAACATTCAGCAACAAAATGGAAAGGGAAAACATAACCCTAAAAATACAGAAAAGGGTGTCGTTTTGAAAACAAAACTGGAAATAGAAGTAGATTTTAATTAAAATTGTACCATAAAACTAAATAAATTCAGAAAAATGCAGATTCTTTGAAAGAGAGTAAAGATCAGATAATAAGTAACAGTCTGAGGTTTCACTAACAGTAAAGAAGAAATAAACAAGGAGCTCAAAGAAATAAAACAATAAGCAGCAGCAGCCTAGCCAATATGGTGAGATCTCATCTCTACGAAAAATAAGAAACATTAGCTGTGTGGTGTCATGTGCCTATAGTCCCAGCTACTTGGGAGGCTGAGGCTGGAGGATTTCTTGAGCCCAGGAGTTCAAGGCTGCAGTCAGCTGTGATCACACCACTGCACTCCAGCCAGAGTGTCACAGTGAGTGCCTGTGTCAAAAAAAAAAAAAAAAAAAAAAAGAAAGAAATATGAAAAGTAAAAAATATATATAATAGCAGAAATAAAAACTACATAAAGATAACCACAGAAAATTGTGCAGAGAAGACTGCAACACACACTTCACAAAAGAGGATATCCAACTGGCCAATAAGCGTAAGGAAAAGTGCTCAAACTCTATTAATTATGAAAATACAAATGAAAACCATAAAATATCACTATGCACCTACCAAACTGGCTAAAAAAAAAAAGCAGGAAGGTATAGCCAAGAATGTGGAGAACTCTCATACATTATTTGTAAGAGTATAAATTGAGCAGAGTAACTCTGGAAAACTCCAGCAATATCTACCAAAGCCTACTCTATGACTTTGTCCCTCAAAGTGTGTTCATGGATCAGTATAATTGGCATCATCAAGAGTTTGCCAGAAATGCAATTTTTCAAACTATACCCCAGACCTGCTGATTCACAATCAACATTTTACTAAGAGCTCAGATAATTCATATGCACATTAATGTTTGAGAAGTGCTGCCCTATAACTCATTAGTTCCACTCCTAGTTATATGCCCAAGAAAAACACATACAAGTGTCCACCAAAAGATATACAAGAGTGTTCAACAGAGGCACTATCTGTGGTAGCTAAAAACTGGAAATTGCTCAAACACCCATCAATGGATAAGTAGATTGTTATATATTCACAACATGAGAATGAACAATCTCATTTTGGACAAGTCCCATAAGTATAATATGGACAAGTTCCATAAATATAATCATGGGCAAAAGAAAGCAGACAGAAGAGGCCTGTATTATTCATTTTATGTGAAGTACAATAACAAGGAAACTAATCTATGCTATTAGAAGTCAGATGGAGGTTAGCCTTTGAGGAGAGGGGTGTGTAGTAGTCACTGGCAGGGAATATGAGAAAGGTTTTTGCGATACTTAAAGTGTTCTGTTTCTTAATGTGGCCAGTAAGTGTATAAAAAATGTGCTTCACTAGTCATTCAGAAAATGAGAACTAAATGACAATGACATGTCACTATACAGAAACAAGAATAATTTAAATTATAAAGACTGTCAGTACCACTGTTAACAAGATTACAGAGCAACTTGAACTGTCAAACAAAGCTGGTGGAAAAGCAAAATGGTACAATCACTTTTTTTTTCCTTATTCTTCTTGAGATAGAGTCTCACTCTGTTGCCCAGGCTGGAGTGTAGCGACATGATCTCGGCTCAGTGCAACCTCTGACTCCGAAGTTCAAACGATTCCTGCCTCAGCCTCTCGAGTATTTGGGCTTACAGGCATGTGCCACCACGCCTGGCTAATTTTTATATATTTTTATAAAGATGGAGTTTCACCATGTTGGCCAGGCTGGTCTCAAACTTCTGACCTCATGTGATCCACCCACCTTAGCCTCCCAAAGTGCTGGGATTACAGGCGTGAGCCACCACACCTGGCCAATACAATCCCTTTGAAAAACTGTACAGTAGTTTCTTATGGAGTTACTTCTTTCTTATAAAGACACTTACTGGGCAATCCAATAATTCTACTCAAAGGTATTACCCAGAATAAATTAAGATAATACACAAAGACTTACATATAAATGTTCAAAACAGCTCTATTCATAGTTTCCCCAAACTGGAAATAGCCCAAATATCCAATAGGTTAACAGATGAGCAAATTGTGGAACATGCATAAAATGAAATATGAATCAACAAAAAAGAACATGTACAATGTACACATATGTGGACAAGGCTCAAAAACATCATGCTGAATTTAAAAAGCTGGACACAAAAAGAGCACATATTATAATAATTGCAATTAATCAATTTCTAGTAAATGCAAAACTAATCTGTAGTACCAGAAAGTAGTTGTCTGGAGATGAAGGTAGGTGAGTATGAAGGAATTTTTTTTGGTGGGGGCAGGGGAATGAAAGAAATTCATATCATGATTGTGATGTGTTATCTAGCTTAATATATTTATCAAAATTCAATGAACTCAATTCAATTAGTATATTATATATATATAATTTATTTTATTTTTTGAGATAAGGTCTTGCTCTGTTGACTAAGCTGGAGTGCAGTGGTGCGACTGAGGCTCACTGCAGCCTCCATCTCCCAAGCGATCTTCTGAACTCAGCCTCCCAAATAGCTGGGACTACAGGTGTGTGCCACCATGCCTGGCTAATTTTTTTTGTAGAGACAGGGTCTCGCTATGTTGCCAGGTCTGGTCTTGAACTCCTCAGCTCAAAAGACCCTCCTGTCTCTGCCTCCCAAACTGCACCCAGCCACTTTATTATATATACATTGTACTCTAATAAAACTCATTTTAAGAATAGTCAACGACAAACCAAGCAAAAAGATTTCAATATATATTCAAAGACATAATATTCTTATTCTATAAAGATAATGCCAATAATACAATAACAAAACTTCAGTATCCCAACAGAAAATGTGAAGAGCACTGTGGATTTCCAGAATGCCGAAAAGCTTGGCAAAAGAAGGATTTCTTGGACATCTGAGCACTGACAGCTTTCTATCTTTGAAAAAAATGCAGATGTAAATTCAATGCTTGTAAACATTCTCTTAATCAGAAGCTGACTATTAGTGAAATTCTTTTGGGATGGTGACCTAAGTCCCAAGTATATAAGGGCTACATCCTAGCAAAAAGTGTCATCAGAAAATGGGGTTAGCAAAAGCTATCCTGAGATTCACTGTACCTATTCCAGTCATGGGTGGTCACCTCACGTCCAAAAAGATTCCACATTTGCAATTAAGCAAGGAACTCTACTGTATTTGAGTGTACTCACTCCTTCCACTACCTGAAATGCTACAGTTGGCTTCAGACATGAGATTGGCACAGACACACCACCACTGTTGTTAAGAGTTTGAAAGAAGTGCTGGGAAGGCAAATAAGGAAACTGCTGCCCGAGGAAGGCTGGGTGATTAGAGGGATTAGAGAGTTGAGTTTTTTTTCTGGAGTAGCCATGTAAGAATACACAGACTCTTCCCCTGCTATGGTCTAAACATGAACCCCCAAATTCAAATGTTGAAACTTACATAATAAGTTAGTAATAATATAATAGAATTAAGAGGTAGGGCTTTAAGAAGTAATAAGTCATGAGGGCAGAACCCTCATGAATGGGAGTAGGGCCTTTAGAAAAGGGCTTCAGGTGTCAGGCATGGTATCTCATGCCTGTAATCCTAACACTTTAGGAAGCTGAGACAGGCAGATCACTTGAGGTCAGGAGTTCAAGACCAGCCTGGCCAACATGGTGAAACCCCATCACTACCAAAAATAAAAGAAATACCCAAAGAATACAAAATTAGCTGGGTGTGGTTGCACATGCCTGTAATCCCAGCTACTCAGGAGGCTGAGGGAGGGGACTTGCTTGAACCCAGGAGGTGGAGGTTGCAGTGAGCTGAGATTGCATCATTGCACTCCAGCCTGGGCAACTGAGTGAGACTCTGTCTCAAAAAAAAAAAAAAAAAGTGGCCTAAAAACATGAAAAAATGCTCATCACCACTGGTCATTAGAGAAATGCAAATCAAAACCACAATGAGATACCATTTCACGTCAGTTAGGATGGCGATCACTAAAAAGTCAGGAAATAACAGATGCTGGAGAGGATGTGGAGAAATATGAACGCTTTTACACTGTTGGTGGGGGTGTAAATTAGTTCAAACATTGTGGAAGACAGTGAGGCTATTCCTCAAGGATCTAGAACCAGAAATACCATTTGACCCAGCAATCCCATCACTGAGTATATACCCAAAGGATTATAAATTGTTCTACTATAAAGACACATGTACACATATGTTTATTGCAACACTGTTCACAACAGCCAAGACTTGGAACCAACCCAAATGCCCGTCAACAATGGACTGGATAAAGAAAATATGGCACATGTCCACCATGGAATACTATGCACCCATGAATGGGAGTGGGGCCATAAAAATGGATGAGTTCGTGTCCTTTGCAGGGACATGGATGAGGCTGGAAACCATCATTCTCAGCAAACTAACACAAGAACAGAAAATCAAACACCGCATGTTCGCACTCATAAGTAGGAGTTGAACAATGAGAACACATGGACACAGGAAAGGGAACATCATACACCAGGAACCTGTCAGGGAGTGGGGGCTAGGGGAGGGATAGCATTAGGAGAAATACCTAATGTAGATGACGAGTTGATGGGTGCAGCAAACCACCATGGCACGTGTATACCTATGTAACAAACCTGCACATTCTGCACATGTATCTCAGAACTTAAAGTATAATAATAACAAAAGGGGGCTTCAGAAAATGAGTTCACTCTCTTCTGCTCTTCCACCATGTGAAGACACAGTGTTCCTCCCCTATGGAGGATGCAACAACAAGGTGCCATCTCAACAGCAGAGAGCAGCCCTCACCAGACGTCAATCCTGCCTTGATCTGGTTTTTCCAGTCTCTAGAACTGTAAGAAATTCATTTCTATTGCTTATAAATTACCCAGTCTGTGACATTTTGTTATAGCAGCACAAATGGACTAAAATGGAAATTGGTACCAAGAATGGGGTGTTGCTATAACAAATACCTGAAAATAGGAAAGTGGCTTTGAAACTGGGTAATGGGCACTGGCTGGAACAGTTTTGAAGTGAATGCTGGAAAAGGCCCATATTGCTGTGAACACAGCATTAAAGATGATTCAGGTGAGGGCTTAGAAGAAGAGGACAGCTATAGAGAAAGCCTCAGTCTTAGTATCTAAGCGGTAGTGAATAGAATGTTGGTAGAAATACGGATAGTAAAGATCATTTGAATGAGGTGTTATACAAAAATAAGTAATATCTCATTAGAAACTGGAGGAAAGGCCATTCTTGTTATACAACGGCAAAGAACTTGGATGAATTGTGTTTGTGTCCCATTGCTTTGTAGAAGGCAGAATTTAAGGGCAATGAAGTAGAATATTGAGTAGAAGAAATCTCTAAGCAAAATACTCTAGGTGCCGTATGGACTCTCTTAACTGCTTGTAATAAACTGCAGAAAGATATGAATTAAAAATGGAATTTATAATCAAACAGAAGCAGAACATAAAGATTTGGAAAATTCTCAGCCTGGTCATGTAAAGAATAAAAAAATGTGTTTGGAAGAAAACCTAAAGGTATGGCCAACCAGCTATTTGATATAAAGACTAGTATGGATAGAAGAAAGCCAGATACTATTCATTAAGACAATGGGAAAATAACCCCAAAGGTATTTCAAAGACCTTTGAGGCTACCACACCCATCACAGGTCCACAATGCCAGAACCTTGAGGGCAGAACAGTTTTAAGGGAAGGACCCAGGGTGCCCATTGACCTTGGGGCTCACTGCTCCAGGATGCTCAAGTCTCTGCTTCCAGAATTCTGGTACAGTATTCCTTGGCCACCCCAGCTGTGGCTCAAGTGAGCCCAAGTTCAGCTCTGGCCACCACTCCAGAGGGTACAAGTCGTAAATCTTGACAGCATCCACACGGTGCTAATTCTGCAGGTGTGTAGGGTGCACAAGCTGTGGAGGCATGGCTACCTTCACTTAGATCTCAAAGGATGCCTCAGAGAGCCTCAGGGCCCAGGCAAAAAAATGCCATATGGTGGGGCCACTGTAGATAGCCCCCACCAAGGCAATGCCTAGTGGTGCCACGGATGCAAAGCTACTGCAAGGAGTCCCTATTAGGGCAATGTCTAGTGAGGCCATAGGAGCAGGGCCACTTCTGAGATCTCACAACTGTAAAGCCACCAGAGTGTGATCTCAGCCTGGAAGAGCTGCAGGCACCCAACTCCAACCCATGAGAACTGCTGTGTGGGCTGTGCTCACAAAGCTGTAACAGAGGCAGGGCCTTCCAGGGCCTTGGAGCCCAAGTCCACCCCTGTGTGTACAAAAGTAGGACATGGAGTCAAAGAAGATTATTCTCAAGCTTCAAGACTTAATGTTTGCTTTATTAGGTTTTAGACTTACTTGGAACCTATTATCCCCTTCTTCTTAACCATTTTTTCTCTTTTGAAATGGGAATGTCTATCCTATGCCCATCTTGTCATTGTACTTTGGGAGAATATAAACCTGTTTGATATCACAGGCTCACAGCTGAAGGGAAATTTGCCTCAGGATGAATCTTACCTTGAGTCTCACCCACATCTGATTTAGAGATGAGATTCCAGACTTTAGAATTTTGAATGGTGCTAGAACAAGTTAAGACTTTTGGGGCTACTGGGATGCAATTAATATATTCTGCATGTGAGGAGAACATGAATTTTGGGAGCAGGGGTGGAATTTATGGTCTGAATGTATTCCTCAAAATTAATATGTTGAAACTTTATTGCCAATATGATAGAATCTTTAAGAGGTGATTAAGTCCTGAGGGCAGGGCCCTCATAAATGGGATTAGGGCCCTTAGAAAAGGGCTTCAGGGAATAAAGTAGCTCTCTTCTGCTCTTCCATACATAAGGACACAGCAGTCCTCCCTTATGGAGGACGCAGCAACAATGCACCGTTTGGAAGTAGAGACACCTCAGACACTAATCCTGCTGGTACCTTGATCTTGAACTTCTCAGCTTCTAAAACTGTAAGATATGAATTTCTATTGCTTATAAAATATACAGTCTGCAGTATTTTGTTATAGCAGCACAAACAGACTAAGAACCTCCCTCTGACAAATTGAGCCCAATGGGTAAAAGAGGGAAAGGGAAGGTAGCTTAAGGCATTATTCATGGGTTTTTCACATCAGAGATTCCCAAAGGGAGCTGAAAAGCTAGGAAGATAAGAAAGATATGGTGGAAGATCATCTCATATTCCTCTCAGTTGAGTAATCAGCAACTTTGCAAGCAAGTATTGCATAAGAGCTGAAGTTTATTTAGATGTGGGACAGTATAAGCATAGAACAGTAAAATGCTTTAACTCTTGATAACACAACTGTCTTTATAGGAGAAATAACAAAACATACAAAAGTGGAATTAAATTGATCATAATGGTTTTAAATGTAAGAGGGGTGATAAAGTTATGAAGAGCTTGCTGTTTTCCCTGATCTTTCCTGAAGAAGTGGCTGTATTAGACTATTCTTGCATTACTATAAAGAATATCTGAGTCTGGGTCATTTACAAAGAAAAGAGGTTTAATCGGATCACAGTTCTGCAGGCTGTACACGAAGCACAGCACCAACATCTGCTGCTGGGGAGACTCTGGGAGCTTACAATCATGGCAGAAGGTGAAACAGGAGCTTGCTTATCATATAGCAATAGCAGAGCAAAGTGGTGAGGAGGCGCCACACACTTTTAAACAACCAGATCTCGCAAGAACTCATTCAATATCACAAGAACAGTACCAAGAGGACAGTACTAAACCATTCATGAGATACCACCCCTATGATCCAATCATCTTCCACCAGGACCTACCTCCAACACTGGGGATTACAATTCAACATGGGGTTTCGGTGGAACTCAGATCCAAACCATATCAGTGGCCAAAGAATGGACAGGTTCTGCTTTAAAGAGGTGGCCACGTGGGGTGGCTCACGCCTGTAATCCCAGCACTTTGGGAGGCTCAGGCAGGTGGATCATGGGGTCAAGAGCTCAAGACCATCCTGGCCAACATAGTGAAACCTCGTCTCTACTAAAAACACAAAAATTAGCTGGGCATGGTGGTGTATGCCTGTAGTTCCAGCTACTCAGGAGGCTGAGGCAGGAGAATCACTTGAACTGGGAGGCAGAGGTTGCAGTGAGCCAAGATCACGCCACTGCACTCTAGCCTGGTGACAGAGCAAGATTCTGTCTCTAAATAAATAGATAGATAGATAGATAGATAGATAGATAGATAGATAGATAGATGGATAGATAGATAGTTTAATGGTGTGAATAACTTGACTTTACAAGTTTATGCTAAATCTTTCCTTTTAGAAAATTCTGTAGGTAAGACTGATTTGCACATTTTTTTTAAAACCAATTGGATTAAAATTAGTGTTTGAAGTTTTCAAAGTTCACTTAAATAGGAATACAACATTTTCACTAGTAAACAGAAAGACAATTCCTTTTGGAAGAACATATGGGCTGGGTGCGAAAAATAAAAAGGAAACTAAAACAAAACAAAAATCAATGAACTACATCATTTCCAGAATGACCCATGTTTCCCAGACAAATAGAATTAAAATTGTCACAAGACCATTTAACTTCTTTGTTTCAGGCATAATTATATTTAGGTAAAGACACTCATGCTGGACCAAAACCAACTGAGATAAAAAGGAATGGTTGGAAATAGAGGATAAAGTCTTGGGAAATAACTTCTTCCATTTGGATATATTTAGAACCTTGGCTTGAGACTTCAGTTTCTGCAACTTCTGGATTGAGAAGGAAGATGCTAACAAAAGGTAGATCTTTAGAGGTTTACAACGATATGTAAGAGAATGTGTTTTTAAATTTGGATAAATATCCCCAAAGGAGTTATGAATTCCACTTTTTTAAAGAAAGAATGTGAGATCTAGGAAAAGATGGCAGCCCACTGAAGGGTAAGTGTACCTCCTGCTAATAATCAGAAACTCCAGCTCCAGGACAGAAAAAGCTAAGGAGGACTGAGCAGACAGCCAAGAAGCACGTGGCAGGAGCAACTTGATATTTATAAGTGACTAAGGAGAGGGCACAGAGCTCTGTGCTCCAAGAAAAGCCACACTTCCTAGTTCCCACCCTAAAAAGGGTTCACAGTGCTTATCCTATACCTCCTCCAAGCTGAAAGAAGAAACAGGGGTGGAGAAGATCACATGAGTTCTGGCCAAAAGTTTTATAAAAGCTACATTCACCAGGTAGGGGATGTGTGTGCATATGTCTGTAAAGGAATATTATCGTTTTAAAAAAACAACACCCAATTCCACAACACAACAAAACCCCAACCAGAAAACTGAAGAGGCCTGTGTAACCCAGTCCCTACAGTGAAGGAGCTACAGGCTGTGGAGTGGGCCCCAGGGGAGGGAGAGGGTCAGAAGTCACCATGCTGAGGGCCACATGGAGAGCGCTGAGTTCTATTTGGACCTAGGCAGTGACCCAGACCCCAGTGCTTGAGCTGCCAGGCTAAGGGAATTCCAGGCTTCCTTCCAACTGAAGGGGCCTGCAGTCTCAAAGTCTCCTCCTCTAGGCTGCAGCAGACATGCTATTTAGAACCAGTCTGGCCTAGACAGGACCATGACCAGCCCCTTTCCATGCTGCTCAAAGACCACCAAACCATCCCTGGAATTGAGAAAGGCAATAAAACAGTCTTTGGAAATGACTAACCAGAAGGAGAAACTAAATATCGTGCAAGAACATTTGATGAATCAAGTCATGGCAAACCCTAAGGACACCAGCTTCCTGGAGGCTCGAATTAGTCCCTTGAGCAAAGTCCACGATTAGGAAGAACACGTACAGAAACACTGGAAGGACAAAGCCCACAAATACTATTTGGTGATAAGCACTGTACAGAGGAAAAAGATGCTCAAAAAACCTTTATTAAGCCAATATGATTTCTCTGAGAAGACACGCTGGGCATTGAGGACACCTTTTTGACGGAGCAACCCACTGCCAAGTCCTGACTGAGAAGGCTCTGAGCGTTCCCGATGTTCCAAGAGACTCAAAAGCTGAAGAAGCAAAAACAGGCTTTAAAAGTTGCAGCAGCAGCAGCAGCTCAAAAAAAGACCAGAGGAATCCAGAGAGCCCTGCCAAAGCCTGACCAGTAGCACTCAAAGAAAATAAATTGTTAAATTTTTTTTAAAAAATTAAGAAAACCAAATAGACATTTCTCTAAACAAGATGCAAAAATGGGCAATACATAATAGACACTCAGCCCCACTAATCATTAGAGAAATGCAAATCAAAACCATAAGGAGACACCACCTTATATCTGCTAAACTCAATACTATTTTAAAAAACAGAAAATAATAAGCATTGGCAAGGATGTGGAGAAACTGGAACTCTTAGGCACTATTGCTAGGCATGTAAAATGGTACATACAGCCCCTGTGGAAATGAGTATGGCAATTCCTCAAAAAAGCAAAAATAGAATTACCATAAAATCCAGAAATTCTACTTATGAATACATACCCAAATGAATTGAAAGCAGGGTTTCAATGGGATATTTGTACACTCATGTTCATAGTGGCATTATTCACAATAGGCAAAAGGTATTAATAACCCAATGTCCATTGGCAGATAAATCAGTAAACAAAATGTGGTATATACCTACAGTGGAATATTATTCAGCTTAAAAAGGAAGGAAACTATGACATGATACAGCATGGAGCAATCTTGATAACATTATGCTAAGTGAAACAGTCCAAAAGCCAGTCCAAAAAGACAAATGCTATATAATTCCACTTGTATTATACAAGGCTGTTTTTGCATTGCTATAAAGGAATACCTGAGGCTGGGTAATTTATGAAGAAAAGAGGTTTATTTGTTTCACAGTTCTGCAGGCCATATAGGAAGCATGGCACTACTATCTACTCAGCTTCTGGTGAGGCCTCAAAAAGTTTCCAATCATGGCAGAAGGCAAAGGGGGAAAAGGCATGTCACATGGCAAAAAGAAGAAAAAGAGACAGGCAGTGGGGTGGCGGGGGGCACCACACTCTTTTAAACAAACAGATCTTGCATGAACTCAGAGCAAGAACTCACTTATTATCGTGAGGACAGCACCAAGCCATTCATGAGGGATATACCTCCTACAGGCCCCACCTCCAACACTGGGGATTACATTTCAACATGAGATTTGGAGGGGACAAACATCCAAACTATATCAGCATTATAGGAGGTACCTACAGTAGTCACATTCATAGAAACAGAAATGGTTACCAAGGGCTAGGGGGAGAAGGAATGGGCAGTTGTTTAATGGGCACAGAGTTTTTGTTTTGCAAGATGAAGAGTTCTGGAGATGGATGGTGCTGATGGTAGCACAATGATATGAATGTACTTTAATATCACTGACATGTACACTTAAAAAATGGTTAAGACAGGCTGGGCATGGTGGCTCACGCCTGTAATCTCAGTACTTTGGGAGGCTAAGGTGGGCAGATCACAAGGTCAGAAGTTCAAGACCAGCCTGACCAACATGGTGAAACCCCATCTCTACTAAAAATACAAAACTTAGCTGGGCATGGTGGTGCATGCCTGTAATCCCAGCTACCCGGGAGGCTGAAGCAGGAGAATTGCTTGAACTCGGGAGGCAGAGGTTGCAGTGAGCCGAGATCGTGCCACTGTACTCTAGCCTGACAGAGCTAGACTCTGTCTCAAAAAAAAAAAAAAAAAAAAAAAAAGATATCTCAGCCTTCTTGCTATACGAGACATTTGACATAAATGACAATAGAACAGTCTAGTGGTAGGTCTCCATGGAACCCTCTGGCAGTGATGTCCCCAGGTGAATGCAGGTACTATATGAACAAGCAAGATGGAAATCTATAGTATTACTAGATACTGTGCATGCAGTGTAATCTGAAGCATTAAATTCCCATGGACCTCACAGGGAGTGCCAATCGGAGACCTATGATGGTTAAGGGAAATTAAGTTTAAATAACTTCCCAGGACCAAGAAGAAAGCCCAAAGCCTTGCTGACCTGTTTTGAGTTTTACATAAACATATCACACACATGAGGCTGTTACTATTTTTTGGAGGGCTTTTGTGGGTGCAGCTTCCACAAAACTTCAAAAATATAAACATAGGATATTTAAATCCATGCCAGTGATTGAGTTCTTGCACTAAGACAGAAATGGCTAAAACTTTCCATGGCTGTCCTGTCTCTACCTTTTATGAAAAAATTCTAAGGCCAGGCACAATGGCTCACACCTGTAATCCCAGCACTTCTGGAGGCTGAGGCAGATGGATCACCTAAGATCAGGAGTTTGAGACCACCCTGGCCAACATGGTGAAACCCTGTCTCTACTAAAAATACAAAAATTAGCTGGGCATGTTGGCAGGCGCCTATAATCCTAGCTACTCAGGAGGCTGAAGCAGGAGAATCACTTGAACCCAGGAGGCGGAGGTTGCAATGAGCCGAGATCATGCCATTGCACACCATCCTGGGCAACAGAGTGAGACTCAAAAAAAAAGTTCTAAAAATGTATCATGACCCAGATTAGTATGACAGGAGAGGGTATGTAAATGTAATACCAACATAACGTGTGTTATAAATGCGTTACAATCCAAATGTGTTTGCTCTTCTATGTGTTGGTTTTTGTGGAGGCCAAGAAAGATTATGAATAAATGGCATGAACTGATGAAAATTATTCTTTAATTTACGGGGAAAAATATATTTTAAACATGTATTCTTAATCAGACATGTCCATAATTTAAAAAAATCAAATACTTCTACAATAAAAGTTGATTCAGTAAGAACTGAAAAAAATCATAAAATTTATTTTAAATAATAAATTTACTTATTATTTTTCAGCCTGGGTGACAAAAGTGAAACTACATTTAAAAAAAATTAAAATTTAAAAATTTTAAAAAATTAGCAAAGGACCTGAATAAGCATTTTCCGCAGATGACATATAAATGGCCAACAGGTGTAAGAAAAAGTGTTCAACATTACTAATCATCAGGGAAATGCAAATCAATACCACAATGACATATCACCTCATACTTCTTAGGATGGCTATTATCAAAGAGACAGAAGACAAGAAGTATTGGTGAGGATACTGAGAAAAAGGAATCCTTGCACACTGTTGGTAGTGATGTAAACTGGTCTAGCCATTTTGGAAAATAAAGAGTTTCCTCAAAAAATTATAAATAGGATTACCATATAGATCCAGCAATCCCATTTCTGGGTATATGTCCAAAGGAAATGAAATTAGTATTTTGAAGAGGTATCTGTACTCCACATTCACTGCAGCATTACTAACAATAGTCAAGATACAGAAATAACCTAAGTGTCCATCAATGGATAAGTGGATAAAAAATTTTGTATATATGCACACATACACACACAAATATTATTCAGCCTTAAGAAAGAAGGTATCCTACCATTTTCAACAACATGGATGAACCTGGAGTACATTTGCTAAGTGAAATAAACCAGACACAAAACAAAAAATATTACATGACCTCACTTGTATATGAGATCTAAAAAAGTAAAATTCAAAGAAGCAGAGAATAGAATAGTGGTTAACAGAAGTGGGCCAGGGAAGGTGGAGGAAATTAGGAGATGCTGGTCATAGGGTACAAAGCTTCAGTTCTATAGGATGAATAAATTCTAAAGATCTAATGTACATCATGGTAAGTATAGTTAATAGCACTAGACTGTATAACTGAAATCTGCTAGAATAGATCTTAAGTATTCTCACCATACATGTAGAAAATGGTAATTGTGAGGTAATTATATTTTAATTAGCTTGACTATAGTCATCATTTTACAATGTATATCAAAACATTACATCGTACACCTTAATTATATGTATATCAATATATGTAATTTTAATTTAAAAATAGATAAATACCAGAAGCTCCAAGAGAAAAAAACAAGTCCCTTAGCAAACTAGGAATAGAAGAGAACTTCTTTGGTTTCATGAATTGGATCTATGAAAAAAACTACAGCTAACATTATATTTAATGGTGAAAAGACTAAACGCTTTCCCCCTAAGATGGGGAAACAAGGCAAGGATATCAACTCTCACCATTGTTATTCAACATTGTAAAGGACATCCTAGCCAGCATAATCTGTGGGAAGTGGGTGAGGCGGGCAGGGAGAGTATACAGATTGAAAGGAAGAATATAAAACATCTTTATTTACAGAACACAGATCATCTATGTAGAAAATCCTAAAGAACTACAAAAAAAGCTATAGAACTAATAAATGAGTTAGCAAGATCACAGGATACAAGGTCAATATTTAAAAATCAATTATGTTTCTACACATCAGCAACAAACTATTAGATATTGAAATTTTAAAATCCTACCTACAAGAATATAAAAAATATGAAATACTTGTAGATAAATTCAGCAAAGTATGTGTAAGACCTTTATTGTGAAAACTACAAAACACGGATGAGAGAAATCAAAGAAAATATCAATAAATGGAGAGTTTAAAATATGCTCACTGGTTAGAAGATGGGAAAAGTCAGAAGTCAATTCTCTTCAAATTGATTTATAGATTCAAATCAGTCCCAACAAAATCCAAGCAAGCTTTTTTGTAGGAAACATCATTCTAAAATTTATATGGAAATGCAGATGACTTATAATAGTCAAAACAACTCTGAAAAAGAACACGGAAGAATTAAACTACCTGATTTCAAAAATTACAGCAAAGCAGAAGACAGTGTGTTACTGGAATATGGATAGACATATAGATGAACGGAACAGAAAAGAGAGTCCAGAAATAGACTAACAGATACTTGGCAAATTAACTTTCAACAACGATACCAAAGTAATTCAATGAGGGAATTGAAGCTAGTCTTTTCAATAAATGCTACTAAGATAATTGATATCCAAATGCAAAAAATAAACCCAAATTCTTGACTTTCACCATATATTAGAAATTAATTCAATGGTTCCAGAAGTAAATTGCCTAAGATCCATGGTCATATTCCATAATATAGTAATTTCCATCAACACCACATTGCTTTAACTGTGAGAAAGATAGAACACTATATGAAATAATAAAAATAAAAATATTAACATTAAATACTAAAAAATTTCATAATGAATTACAGGCCTAAATATAAGAGCTGAAACCATAAAACATCTAGAAGAAAACACTTGAAAAAACCTTTGCAGCCAGGCACAGTGGCTCTTGGCTATAATCCTAACACTGAGAAGCCAAGGTGAGAGGATCAGCCAAGTCCAGGAGTTTGAGACCAGCCTAGGCAACATAGCAAAATCCTGTCTCTACAAAAATAAAACAAATTAGCCAGGCATGGTGGTATATGCCTATAGTCCCAGCTACTCAGGAGGCTGAGACGGGAGGACCACTTGAGCCTGGAAGGTCAAGGCTGCAGTGAGCTGTGTTCACACCACTGTATTCCAGCCTAAGCAACAGAGCAAGATCCTGACTCAAAAAAAAAAAAAAATCTTTGCAATCTTGGCATAGGCAAAAATTTCCTAGGTAGTATACAAAAAGGATGAACCATAAGAGAAAAAAATATTGAACTTCAAAATTTTTAACATCTGTTCTTCAAAAGACACTAAGAAATGAAAAGATAAGTCATAAACTGGGAGAAATATTCAAAGAACATGTTTCTAATAAAAGAGCTGTAACCAGAGTAGGAATTCTTAATTCAAATATAAGAAGGCAAACAAGGCATGAACAGACACTTCACCAATGAGACATACATATGGCAAATAAATACATGAAAAGATGCTGAACAGTATTAGTCATTAAGGAAATGCAAATTAAAACCACCATGAGATAACACTATACACTTATTAGGATAGTTAAAATTGAAAAGACTGACAATACCAAGCCTTGTGAGGATGTGGAACATGTGGAACCCTCATACATTGCTTATGAGAATGCAACTTTGGAAAATAGTTTTGCAGTTTCCTATAAAGTTAAACACAGACACGCCATATGGCTCAGCAGTTCCTCTCTTGGGCATTTAACAATGAAAAACGAAAACATGCCCATATAAAGGCTCATTTACAAATATTCAGAAGTGTTATTCATAACAGCTAAAAAAATGAAAGCAACCCCAGTGTCTATCAAAAGTTGAATGAATAAGCAAAATAGGCTTACCTATGCAATGAATACTGTTCAGTAATGAAAAGTAATCAATTACTGATAACATTGAACAGCAGGGATGAATTTTAAATTATGCTAAATGGAAGACGCCCGACTCAAAAGACTGCAGATCGCATGATTCCATTACATGAATTCTAGAAAAGGCAAAACTACAGGGAGGTAATGCATATGTTAATTAGCTAGATTTAGTCATTCTACAATGTATATATACTTCAAAATAATGGTGTACACAGTAAATATATACAATTTTATCTGTCAATTAAAAATATATAAATAAAAATTAATTATAAAAAATAAAAGGCAAAACTAGAGGGACAGGAATCAATGGCTGCTAGATGCTGAGGGTAGGCAGAAGAGGCTGACTACAAAGATGCACAAGGAAACTGGTTTAATTGAAATGTTCTGTATTATGATTGTGGTGATGGTTACATGACTATATACATTTATCAGAACACATCAAATTGAACAGTTAAAGTTAGTGAATTTTTTGTAAATTATACCTCAATAAAAGTGATTTTTTAAAAAAAATTACAATATTTAAGTGATATACATATAGTCATGTGTCACTTAACAATGGTGATACATTCCAAGAAATGTGTCATGAGGTGATCTTGTCATTATGTGACTATCATAGAGTGCACTTACACAAACCTTAATGATACAGCCTACTACACACCTACACCATGTGGGATACCCCATTGCTCCTAGGTTACAAACCTGTACAGCATGTTACTGTACTGAACACTGTAGGCAACTGTAATGCTAACACAATTCTAGGTATTTGTATGTCTAAGCATTTCTAAGCATAGGAAAGGTAAAGTAAAAATTACACCTGTATAGGGCACTTACCATGAATGGAGACTGCAAGGTAAAAACTGCTCTGGGTAAGTCAGGTGAGTGAATATGGTGGCCTAGGACATTACTGTACACTACTATAGACTTTATAAACACTGTATACTCAGGCTTCAATAAATTTATTTTAAAAATTTATCTTTCTTTAATCACAAATTCACCTTAGCTTACTATAACATTTTCACTTTATAAACTTTTTAAATTTTTACAAAACATTTGGATTGTTTTATAATAACTTGAAACATACACAATATTTTTCCTATTTTTACATTTTTTAAGTTGTCGTACTTCTAAAACTTTTTGTTAAAAACTAAGACACAAACATGCACATTAGCCTACGCCTACATAGGGCCAGTATCATTAAGATGTCACAGGTCATAGGAATTTTTCAGCCCCCTTAAAATCTAATGAGATCACTATTATATCTGTGGTCCTTTCTTGACTGATAAGTTGTGAGGCAACATGCACCAAATTGCAGTTAGCCTTACATTTCTCAGCAGTGGGTATCTTGGAATTTGATAAACTTGGTTTAGCAAAAATCCTTCTATGTATGATACAAAGAAATTTCTATCCATTTGTTCACAATAGTTACCACTGGGGCAAAAAGATGGAGCAGAGACAAAGTAGGAGGTGGTCTCCTGTACCTGAGGAAGCCAAAATGCATTAACGTCACCATTCAGCAAAGACCCATGATTTTGACAGGGAGAACTAGCTGTGCACTAGGTATCCTTCAAGTCTACCATTTGCAGTACTCATTAGCAGCTGAAGAAACCTTATCTCTCGCAACTGATGCAGACCCTGACAGTAGCAGATAAAGCAAATTAACACAACTCATGCTGCAGTTTTAAAAGTCATCAGGAACACAAAGATGACTTTACAGGTCATCTCACATTCAATGAGAAGGCTGTATTTCATTTAAGTGGAAAGATGAATCATCACGATATACACATGTGAGATCCTACCATATTATGATAGAATATGTAAGAGATCCAACATAAAGTAATGTTTTTTAAATGTATTTGACCTATTTGTTTATTGCTGTTTTTCCCCACTAGAATCATGATATCCCATAATGAAAAGGATTTTTGTCTTCACTGTTCACTGCTATATCCCTAGCATCCCCTAAAATGCCTAGCACATACTAATTACTCAATATTTATTAATTATGCCCATGCAGATATTCAGTAAATATATGTTGTACAAATTTATGTCAATGTAGACACCATTCACAGCTAAGGATATAATAACCTTCCATTATATGTTCCTTTCTTATAACAATTTGATTGGAAGTTACTAATTGTTTTGTTTCTTTGTTCATTTGGTTTCTATGTACCAAATAAAACCTAACTTTCAAGCAAGTTGATTCTTATTTTCTTTACATATTTCTTCATTACAAAATTTCCTAAAATGTATATGTATTCAGAATAAAGAACACATGCATATTTATAAAATTAGAGTTTTTTGGAAGACTCTATCAATCAATAATACTATCTTTCTCTTTTCTTTTAGTTATTTCTGCACATCTGTCCCTCTGTATATACTATTTTCCTTATCTGGAAAACTCCCCACACTTGTCTCTGTTAACCTAGCCTATCTTAACTCAGTCTCCCTTTATCATACTAGTTAATTTCAATCTTTTGATCCACTCTGACTCCCAACAAAATCCTAAACCCCTTAAGTGCCAGCAATATTCAGTATTTTTTATATTTTCCACTGTTATAGCACATTTGATAAACAGTTAATGTGTTGACCTTGATGAATTTCAGTGAGATTAAAGAAGCTTGAGAATACAAAAATTCATGTAAAGCTAAGAAGACAAAGATATATTTCCATATTAAACTATTATGCATAAAACCTACCAGTAGTGTCTGTCCTTGGAAAATGAAGAAATGACCTGATATAACTATGGTGAGAACAAGATACCCAGATTCTTCATTGGACTCAAAAACCTTGAAAAAGAGAAAGAGAAAAATATGTAAAAGATAATACATTTCTATAATAACTGATAAACATATAATAGTGATAACCAAGGTATTTTCTCATACTGATCTTTCTACCCTGAGCATTATCTTTCCTTTTCCATTAATTTAATCTGTAACCCTTTCCTTACAGCTTCAAGTTTCTCCCATATATAGGCTAATAGCCAGACTTTTAAAAAATAAATTTAAAAGCCAATATTTTGAAACAGAAAGAATATCAGATTAAGAATCATGAGATGTGGGTCCTTAGCCAACCACTTTTTAGTTACATTTTAATAAATCATTCATTCTCTTGAAGCCTCAGTATTGTTTCTTTAAAATGGAGATAGTGCCTTAAAGAGTTGCTGTAAGACTTCATAGTCCCAATTTCTTCAGCCATTTAATCCTTTTTTTTTTTTTTTTTTGAGACACAGTTTTCCTCTTGTTGCCCAGGCTGGAGTGCAATGGTGCAATCTCAGCTCACAGCAACCTCTGCCTTGTGGGTTCAAGCTATTTTTTCCTGCCTCAGCCTCCCGAGTAGCTTGGATTACAGGAATGCGCCACCACACTCAGATAATTTTTGTATTTTTAGTAGAGACGGGGTTACACCATATTGGTCAGGCTGCTCTCAAACTCCTGATCTCGAGTGATCCGCCCGCCTCGGCTTTCCCAAGAGCTGGGATTACAGGTGTAAGGCACCACACCTGGCCATCCATTTTTTATAACCCCTTAACACCTGGTGCTTTCCTTTGGCTGAGCTCTAGTTTGTCAGTGTCACTCTGGTGCCATAAACTTACTGTAGTCCTCTTGGTATAATCTAATTATCTCCTATTACTTGCAATAGTATTGCCTATAATCACATTAACCTTTTGAGGGGTAGTACCACTGAAGGGTTTGACCTTAAATCAATATAACCTCCTGAAACTTTATTACTTATGTTGGTAAATCATACTTCCCTTTATTTACCTTGAACCTAAACATAACACCTTAGATTAGCCCCATTATATTTTATCTTGTTAGATTTGATCTATAATTCCAACCTATTGAGATGTAGTGAGGAACCAAAGCAATTAAATCAAAATGTCAGGGAGGACATAACTGATGGATACATTAGAGTGGGATTTGGGTCTTAAGTGACTATACTATATAGGTGGCTTTCATATTCTTAATAAACACTGTAAACATCCTTATAGAAACAATAAGATAAATTACAGACTCATCTTAATGCTCAAAGTTCAAAATAATTAACATATACCTAATTCAATTTAGATATGTTTTATAAGGTTACTACATTCTACTGAGAAATAATGCTCTTATAGTTCCATATGTGGGGTTTGGAGTTTTAGTGCTATATTTAAATTCAAGATTTCCTACTGTGTTTTCTCTAATCATTTCAAATTCCAAACTTAAAAAGAGAGTAACATTTTAGATGTCAAAGCAAATATGATAAGCCCTGCACTAATTCCTTCAGTGGTTGTAATTCTCCCTCTTTCCCAATATTTGGAATTTGGTCAGTGGCACAACACTCTTCCCATCACCGTTTAAATGAATTATCCTGTGTGTTTCATGACTAGTGAGAACCAGGAGCATAGCTAGGAGTCAAGTACAGCTTTCACAATTAGAGTCTGGTCAACAAATTCTTTGGAAGGCAATGTGTTAACATGATAATTAAATGTTTTGTTTTGTTTTTTAAGAAATGTAACATACATACAAAAAAGCATCCAAAATATAAATGTACAGCTCAATGAATGATGACAAAGCAAACACATCACCACCCAGGTGAATAACTTGAACATTAGCAGATTTCCAGAATGTCCTCTAGTGCTTGCTGTCTTCCAATCACTATCTGCTTCTTCCTCCCTTAAAATATTCTCCATCCTAACTTCTAACACTATAGTTTAGTTTTCATTATATGAGTGGAACCATAAAGAATGATTTTACATTTGGCTTCATCAATGTCATTGCATGTTCATTCATTTTCATTATTCTTGAATATATTCTATGATGATACCATTTCTTTTTCTTTTTTCTTTATTTGCTGATGGGTCCTTTTTCCAGTTGAGGTTCACTACAAATAATACCGTTTTGAACATTCTTACATATGTCTCTTGTGGGATAGAAACAGTCAAAGATTTCAATTCTTCCCAAACTATTTTATAATTTTTGTTAAGATATGGCCAACAACTTCCAGGAGAGCCCCATTTTAGACTACTCTCTTGCCTTCCAATATGCTACATTTAATCACCCAATCAATATCTCAAAGTAAAGGTCTAATAGTTATCTCAAAATTAACAGTCCCGAACTCCTAACCTTCTCATTACAAGTACCTACCCTGTGCTAGGCTGTTAATAGACATTTGACTCCACAATTTTTTCACCTCAGAAAATAACCTTTTTCTTTTTCAGGTTTCGATGTGCAACACTGAAGAAAATAATTCTATCCTTCCATTTCCTTGGCTAAACCATGGAATAATTCTTGACTCCTTTTCTCACACCTATATGCAATCCATCAGCAAATCCTTCATGTTTATCTTCAAAACAGCCATAATTCAACTACTTCTTACAGATCTTGTCTAAATTATCATCATTCTCTCTAGTTGGATTATTATAATAATCTCCTAACTGGCTTTTCTATTTCTGTTGTTGCTTCCCTTCTCCAGCACAGAATTTATTCTCAATACAATTGCCGGAGTGATCCTTTAAAAAATAAGTCAGATCACGTCATTTCCAGCTTACAGCCCTGCAACAGCTCTCCATCTCATTCAGAAGCTCCTGCAATACACTCCATGATCTAGGCCTCCACTGCGTCTCTGCTCTTGTCCTCTAGCATCCACCCACTGTGCACTCTGATCAGCCACACTGGCCTCCTTCCTGTTCCTTCAACCCACTAGGCACACTGATTATTATAAACCTCAGGGCTTTTACAATTGCTGTTCTATCTGAAATTCTCTTCTCTTAGATATCCACACGACTCACTCCTTCATCTTCAAATCTTGGCTTAAGTATTACCTTTTCAGGTAAGACTTTTCCTAACCATCCTACTGAAAACTCCCCCATGTCACCTAAACCACACTACTCCTTTTCCCTTCTCCAGCTTTATTTTTATCCATAGCTTTTACCACTTTTTTGTTACTTTATATTTACTTGTTACCAGTCTTCCCTGAGCAGAATTTAAGCTCCATGAAGAGAGATTTTTTTTCCCCATTTTGGACAGTGTTATATTCAAATGCCTAGGCTAGTACCTGGCACATGATAGGCACGCAATAATTTGTTGGTTAAGTAAATATGAACTTTTAAATGAAAAATTTTCAAAGAAGATAAAATTTTTCAGAAATAATTTATCACCAGCAGATCCACACTGAAAGAAATGTTAAAGGAAGTCCTTCAGGAAGAAGGAAAATGATACCAGATAAAAACTAAGATCTCCACAAATGAATGAAGAGCACTGGAAATAGTAATTACATGGGCAAATACATAAAAAATTTTATCTAAATATCATTAAAAGATAATTGATAAATGGGATTACATTGATAAACAATATTCAATTAATCCAAAAGGAGGCAGGATCAAAATTAAAAGGGAACAAAGAACAGATGGGAAAATTATAAAACAAACAGCAAGACAACAGATTTAAACCCAACCCACTCAATTATCACATTAAATGTAAATAGTTTAAACACCTCAATTAAAAGTAGAGGTTGTCAGATTGGATAAAAAGACAAAACAAGCTATATGCTGCCTACAAGAAATGCACTTTAAACATAAAAACAAAAGGATAGGAAAAATATATACCAAACAAATGCTAGTCAAAAGAAAGCTGGAGTGAGACCAGGTACAATGACTCACTCCTACAATCTCAGCACTTTGAGAGTCTAAAGCATGCCTAAGACCAGGAATTTGAGACCAGCCTGGGCAACATAGCCAGACTCAATCTCTACAAAATAGTTTAAAATTGGCCAGGCATGGTGATGCACGCCTGTAGTCCCAGCTGCTTGGGAGGCTGAGGCAGAAGGATGGCTTGAGCGCAGGAGTTTGAGGCTGCTGTAAGCTATGATTGCACCACCACACTCTGCACACTCCACCCAGAGGCCTGGGTAACACAGTGAGATCCTTTCACTAAAAAAATTAAAATTAAAAATAAAAGCTAAAGTGGTTTTATTAATGTTAGACAAGAATATCAAAAGGTTATAAAGAAGGTCATTTCAAATGATAAAAGGGTCAATTAATCAAGAAAGATAATCATCCCAAACATGTATGCCTCCAAAACAGAGCTTAAAAATACAGGAAGCAGTAAGTGACAGAACTGTAAGGGGAAATAGACAAGTTCACAGTTACAGTCAGATTTTAATACCCCTCTCTCCGTAACTGATAGAACAAGTGCATAGCAAATCAGCAAGTATATAGCAGACTTGAACAACTCTGTCAACCAACATGATTGATCGACATTTATAGAACACTCCAACACCAATACAAAACACTTTCTTCTCAAGTATACACAGAGCATTCACAAAGAGACTATATTCTGAGGCACAGAACAAGTTCTGGTTAATTTAAAAGAATGCTATCTGAGCACAGGAGAATTAAATTAGAAATTAATAACAGAAAGGTCTCCGAAAAAAATCCCCCAAATATTCTGAAACTAAGTAACACACTTCTAAATAACCCATGGGTAAATAAGAAATTAAAAGAGAAATCAAAAGTATTGTGAACTCAAAGTAATTCACCATGTTAACATATTAAAAATGAAAAACGATATGATCATCTCAATATGAGAGAATGTAGAAAAAGCATTTGACAAAATCCAACATCCATTCCTTATTTTAAAACTCAGCAAACCAGGAATAGAAGTAACTTCTTCAAGCTGATAAAGGGCATCTATAAAAAAAAATAACAAAAAACAAAACTACAGTTAACTTCATACTGAAAGCTTTCTTCCTAAGAAACAAGACAAGATGTCCACTCTCACCACTTCTATACCACACTGTTACTGGAAGTTCTGACCACTGTAATCAGACAGGAAAAAGAATGAAAAAGCACCCAGATTGGAAAGAAAGAAGTAAAACTGTCTTTATTCACAGACAACATGATCATCTATGTAGAGAATCCAACTGATTTTACTAGAACAAATAAATGAATTTTAGAAAGGTTTCAGAATAGAAGATCAATAAATAAAAACCAATTGTATTTACATACACTAATGAAGAACTGGAACCTGAAATTTTAAAAGCAACAAAATTTACAACATCAAAAATACAAAATACTAAGGAATAAATGTAACAAAAGTGAAAGACCAGCATGTTGAAAATTTAGAGATATTTAAGAACACTTAAATATATGAAGAGAAATACTTTGTTCACAGATAGGAAGATTTATTATTAAAATGCTGTAGTAGGCAGAATAATGGTCCCACCAAAGATGTCTATGTCCTAATACCCAGAACCTGTAATATGTTATCTTACAAAGCAAAGGGATTTTGCATATGTGATTAGGTTAAAGATCTTGAGCTGGGGAGATAACCCTGAATTATCTAGGTGGACCTATTGTAACCAGAAGCATCCTTATAAGGGAAAGAGGGAGGCAGAGTGAGTCAGAAGGAGATGTGACTCCTGGTACCGAGGATGGAAGGTGGGTAACAAACTAAGGAACGCAGGAATGCAGGCAACCTCTATGTGTTAGAGAGAAGGCCCAAAAAAAAAAAAAAAAAAAAGGATTCTTGAGCCTCCCGAAGGAATGCAGTCCTCCTGATGCCTTGATTTTAGCCCAATAAACCCATTTCAAATTCCTGACCTCCAGAATTATAAGCTAATATGTTTGTGTTGCTTTAAGCCATTAAGTTTATAGTAGTTTGTTACAGCAGCAATAAGAAATTAGTAAAGATGTTATTTCTCCAAGTTAATTTATCCAATCCCAATCAAAATTCCAATTTTTTCAAGAAATGCAAGAGTCCAAAGAGACTATACATGACAGTGAGTTAACAATAGCAAAGTACCCACTATGTACTGATCCCTCTTATAAATAATTTGGAGAAGAAAAAAGACATAGAAAGTCTCTAAACTTGAGCTTTATTCATTCATTGCTTCATTCAACAACTATATGACTGCACTATCACCAAACAAAACACAGATCCTCATCATAATGGAGCAAGCGTGGAATGGTGACACAGAGCAAGGGTACAGACAATAAACTACAAATATAATTAGTAGCATACCAAGGGTGGGATGCTGGCAATAAAGAAATCCTTGGTCTGTAGAGAATTTATAAACAATTAAAAGCTGACCAAAATCAGTTTATTGTCACCATGTGCCAGTAATTCTAGTCAATGTCAGTGATAAAAATACTTCTTCCTGAAAAAATTATTTTGTTGGACTAAGTTCCAAATAATTACTGCAGCTACTGCTGAGTTTAAATAACACATATGCAAGCTTCAAATTATCAGATTGTTTACTATTTATTCTTAAATTGTTGTCTACATATAAGTTCACTGGGAAAACTTCCAGTTACAGCTAACCACCATCCATGCAAACTTAGCCACAAACATTTGTTTCAAAAGTAGTTCACCATGCTTTGTTAAACCTGAAGGCTGCTTAACAGGAAGTTATTCTCAACCCTTTCTTAGGATGCAGTTGGCTTCTCCATCCCTGTGGTACTACATTCTTGTGCATTTAAATGGTAGATTCAAAATAAAGCAAAGACAGCACAGTGATTATAAAGACCAAGAAACAGAACTTGAGGCATTCCAATTCTGTCATTTTACGGGACCTTTTGGTATTTGTCTAAAATTTAAAACAATGAAATACAATGTAAATAGCAAGATGTAACCTTTTTATTTAATAAGTGCAAATTTTAGTTCACACTAAAAATATTTTACTAAATTTAAACAATATCTTTAACATTGAAATTTATTCTAAGTGTTTCAAAACTAAAGAACATTAAAAGGGGATAAAACATATCAGTAATTTTATTAATAGTTGCATAAATTGTACCTTTTGGAAATGTTTAGTTTTACTTAAAAAAAAAACTTTACTTGTTAATGACCAGTTACATAAAATATCAGTCTGTAACTGCAGAATCCAAGTTAAAACAATTAACTAGATATAAAGACAATTGCCTAAATAGTTGTGGATTTTTTTCCTGCCTTATACTGTATTATTCTTATTTATTTGGCATAATTATTATAATAAAGCTCAATAAAAGAAAATGTTTACTGCATAATAAATATTTTTCGTTTAACTTAATGATTGTTTCTGAAAATAATTTCATCATTCAGGGAAGAAGATGTTCCAAAAATACTCATTCTAGATGTCAGATGTTCTAGGCACATCACCAAACATAGTAAATAAAAAAATTATCTGGTATATGAGATAATGCTAAGAACTAGGGAAGAAATAGACCAGGGTAAGTGGAATCAGAGTGCAAAGACAGGACACAGGTGTTACAATATAGAGACGTTAGGATAGGTACTGAGAAGGTGAGGCTTGAGCAAAGACCAAAGGTATGAAAGTTAACCAGATATCTGAGGGAAGAGAATTCCAGGCTTATGATTTTTCAGATGTCTGTTGCAATCCCTCATCCAAAAGATCTATACAGTGTGCTCATACAGTTAGAAAATATCCAATTTAAGAACTTCCAAGGGGTTCAGGAAAAAATGGTAGCTTCATTGCATCCCTGAAGTCTTCTCTTTCAAAATCCAATTCAAATACCAATTACCTTTCCTTAAGCAATTATTAAGACCAGCATCTGGCTGGCGGTGGCTCATACCTATAAGCCCAGCACTTTGGGAGGCCAAAGCAGGTGGATTACCTGAGGTCAGGAGTTCAAGATCAGTCTGGTCAAAATGGTGAAACCCTGTCTCTACTAAAAATACAAAAATTAGCCAGGCATGGTGATGAGTGCCAGTAATCCCAGCGACTTGAAAGGCTGAGGCAGGAGAATCTCTTGAATCTGGGAGGCGGAAGGCGGAGGTTGCAGTAGGCCAAGATCATACCACTGCACTCCAGACTGGGTAACACAGCAAGACTCCATCTCAAAAAAAAAAAAAAAAAAAAAGACCAGCATCCAGGAGAGCCAGAAGGGCAGACTGAGTCTCAGGATCCACATAAAAAGAGCTAGTAGAATGTTTTCCCACTACAGGAGAAAGGAGATCCTAAGCAAGGAGTCCTGGGGCAAAGACAATGCTGCAGTTCTTGTGAGAAAGCCTAGTCCATAGAAATTGGTGGACTCCAAGAAGATGGGCAAACCAGACTGTGCTCTGAAGTTCCTAGTGGTCTCTCAGAAAGGAGTTGGACAATTCAAATGAGTCCTTCCTACTTCTCTACAGGAGGCCCACAGCACTGTTACTTCTGCATCTCCCAACACTCACCACTTAAAGTGTCCACTCTTGGAGATGAGACCCAGGAGTGAAAAGAGCCATAAGTTAGACAAAGGAAAATAACTACATACCCTATGGGTTAAAGCAATGAAGAACAACAGGAAACCCAAAACACAAGCCTCCTGGTGGAACAAACTGCTAGAGGAGACTGACAACAGCTTGAACCAAATAATAATAACAATAATAATAATAAATATATATATATTTCTATTCTATATTTCTTATTAAATAATGATATAATAACCATTATTCACACTTAAGGAAAATCTTGAAGCTAAAACTATGCTTTTTGATTATAAAAATTCAATAGCTAATTGAAGAATGGATGGACACTACTGAGACCAAATTAATACCTTAAAAGAGCAAGCAGGAGAAAAATAGAGCAAAGCTAGGATAAAGAAATCATGTGAAACAATATAAGATACATGGAGCAAAGATTCAGATCCAGGAGAAAAAATGTTAGTGAGAGGGGCTAAAGTAGAGGGAGAAAAAAAGACTGAGAAAAGGCACTGATTAAACAAATAATAGAATGAAATATTCTACAACTGCAGAAAGATGTGAGACTGAAGATAGAAAGGGTTTAAGTTCCAGGCATTAATGAGGATGAGGGTTTAAAAAAAAAAATCAACTAGACACATCCTGATTAAATTCCTGAATTCCAAGGATAGAGGAAGATCTTAAAAGCTTCTAGTTAAAAACAAAAACATCCTCCTTCAACACTAAAGGAGTCTAAGGAACCAACTCTTTTTTTTTTTTTTCTGTCACCCAGGCTGGAGTGCAGCTGTGCAATCTTGGCTCACTGAAACCTCTGCTTTGTGGGTTCAAGCAATTCTCCTGCCTCAGCCTCCCAAGTAGCTGGGATGACAGGCATGCGCCACCACATCCAGCTAAGTTTTGTTAATTTTTAGCAGAGATGGGGTTTCACCATGTTGGCCAGGCTGGTCTCAAATTCCTGATCTCAAGTGATGTGCCCGCCTCGGCCTCCCAAAGTGCTAGGATTACAGGCATGAGCCACAGCACCCAGCCTAACTCGTTTTTTAAAGTGGTAAATGAAGAGAAAGAATCAAGAATGTATCCTACCTCTGCTATAAAAACCAACCACTGGGTAACCTCTAATAGATATGGGGATGTTTTTCTTTACAGAAATATTCCAGATAATATATAAAGAAAATATAAGAAAATTCAACCCGAATTTGACAAAGCCTCTAGATTCAGTGACCAGTTCACAAGAAATACAGAGCACAAAGGATCACATTAAACTGTACCACAGAGATGGCAGTCAGCAAAATCCCAACTAAGAAACTCTGTAGAATAACCTGATTTCTTAAACCACAAGGAAGAGACAGAGGTGAGGTCAGGGAAACATGGTGAGAAAACCTAAAAATTAAAAGATAGACCAATAAATCACAATTTTGGGTCATGTTTAACAGAATTATGACACTTATAAGACTACTTGAAATTTGAACACCGTTTGATAATATTAAGGAATTGTTAATTTTAGGGTATTATGGTTATGTTTTTTAAAAATCCTTTTTGTTTTAGAGATATGGAGTGAAATAATCATGGATGAAATGGTATGTCTCGGATTTGCTTCAAAATAACATGATGAGAAGGAAGTGGATAGGGTATAGATGAAACTAGCCTAGCTGTGAGTTGGTAATTCTTAAAGCTAGATGATGCATACATGTATCACTATATTATTCTGTCTACCTTTGATTATGTTTGAATGCTTTAGAATAAAAACTGTTAGAGGCGTTCATGTTCTTTGTTGACTGAGTAGAATGAACGTTAAGAAAAGCATTCAGCTTACTACAAAGGACAACGATACTGCATTTAGGATTTGAATATAACGCGCTAATTCTACAGAGACATTCCAATATCATAATATCCAACATAATCCAGATATCTGAGAAAAAAATATTGCTTATTTTTGGCCCTTGGGAAATACCTTTAATGAGCGATAACTTTATGATTCTGGCATGTTCACACTAACACAATAGGGAAAACTTAAAGAAAAATGTTGGCCAGGCATGATGGCTCACACTTGTAATCCCAGCACTTTGGGAGGCCAAGGCAGGTGGATCACCTGAGGTCAGGAGTTCAAGACTAGCCTGGTCAAGATGGTGAAACCCCATCTCTACTAAAAGTACAAAAATTAGCCAGGCACAGTGGCAGGGCGCCTGTAATCCCAGCTACTCAGGAGACTGAGGCAAAAGAATCGCTTGAACCCAGGGAGCAGAGGTTGCAGCAAGCTGAGATTGCATCACTGCACTCAAGACTGAGCGACAGAGTGAGATTCTGTCTCAAAAAGAAAGAAAAAAGAAAAATGTTATCTCTAATGACCAAGTCATAACAGAAGATATTAATGTTAAGGGGTCACAGAGAACATATATAAAGTTTACATCTTCTCTTCGTTCCAGTTGCTAATCTAAACGTAGCTTAACATTGACATCAATCTGACATCTGTCTATTGCAGTATTTTGCCACCAACACAGCAGCACACACTGAAATTTATTTGGAACCTCCCTATTACAAGCTTATACATCAGTTAAATAACAATAGCACAGCTTATATATTGGTTAAACAGAGAATATTCTCAAAATTTACATGCATGTGTTAGTATAAGTCTGTACTATAAGAAAAATCTAAAACGAAGTAGAAAAAAGTCAAAAGAGTATGAAAATACAGAAAAGTAGTCCAAATGTAGTTACCCTAAATTATATCTACATGAAAGGTGAAAATAGTATTGTTATTCAGGTTGTGATGAATTAAATTACGTACTAGATTAACAGTTTTGTTTTCTGCTTTTAAGACCCCTCAGAAAGTGTCACAGCTTTATATATTGGCCCAAGTTGCTATTTTGTGCACTATAAAATATGAAAAATGTGCAAAATTGCTAAGTAGGCTATCAACTGCCTTCCCACTGACTCTTGGTAGCAAAAGAGTCTCATAAATTATTTCAACAAACTTGTAGAGTATATTATGCTAACAAAAGTGGTCCTGCTACATACCAATTACCAAACAATAAAATTCAGCATTTTTTGATGTTTCACAGAAATACAAAGTTTTAACTATAAGAATAATAAAAATACAAAAGCAATAACATGCAGATCTTCCCACCACCAAAAAAAGTAATAATATATATATATATATACACATACACACACACACACAAATTTTTTTTATAATATACAAAAATTATCTCACGTATCAAAGCATGAGATGTAATTCCTCTACTTTTACCACATCCCTAATAAGATTATTGATCATGAAATTATCCAGTCCTTTTAAACCCAGGTACTAGAATTAACTTGATCACCTCTATCAGTAGCCATAAATACACTATATTTACTCAAAACACTTTCCATGCAACTTATTCCAAAGAATAAGTTCCTCATGTCTCTGAAATTACCAGTCAAGGCCACTCTGGTTATTTCTACAACAAATACTCCCACATTTCTCCAGCATGTTTAAAATATCCTTTAAACATTTCCCAGTCTACTAAATCCCATATAAATCACTAACTATACCAGAAAGTGGTACTTCCCATTATCAAACCTATCCTAGATCTCTGAACCTTTCACACTCACCTTTGCTATCTTCATAGGCATGCTCTTCTATTCACTCACAAAGCCCACTTAAGTTCATAACAGTTCCAATATTCAAATTATATTTCTAAATTTGAGTTAAGGAAACCCCTTACTTTATTTCTCAGATACAGTGCTGTCATTTGTGAAGTCAAAAACACCCTATATTCAAATCAGCAGGTACTTGAGTATAATTGGCTCTTTCAGTAGAGATGCTTTAACTATCTTTAAACAGAGCCTTGCATAGTATCTGGCACATAATGGGTAGAGAATAAATCCTAAAAATGAATAAATTTTAACACTCTTGGGCCTCATTCTAAACTGTAACTTCTTAGACTCCTTAAACCACTAAGCTGGCCAGGTGTGGTGGCTCACACCTGTAATCCCAATACTTTGGGAGGCTGAGGCAGGCGGATCACTTCAGGTCAGCAGTTTGAGACCAGCCTGACCAACCTGGTGAAACCCAATCTTTACTAAAAATAAAAAAATTAGCCGGGCATGGTGGCACGTGCCTGTAATCCCAGCTACTCAGGAGGCTGAGGCAGGAGAATCACTTGAACCCAGGAGGCAGAGGTTGCAGTGAGCCAAGATCACGCTACTGCACTCCAGCTTGGGCAATAAGAGCAAGACTCCATCTCAAAAAACAAGACAAAACAAAAAAAAAAACCACTAAGCTGAAAAAATCTTTTTCAGTTATTTGTCCAAATAAATTCTACCTTAAATCATGTTTCGTAAACAAGCCATAGCCTCTATGAAAACTAAGTCTGTTATACAATAAAATTAAGATTTTGCTTACTGAAGAAAGAGAACAAAGACTGGTCTCAAGTTGGAAATATGTATTTATAAACTAATGCTTTGGAACAAGTGATGATTGTGATAGAAAAAAAATGTTTGAACATCAGTTATAAGATTCTTCCTCAAAAGCCCATGCAATCTACAATGTACATGACATATAATTCAATTAAACGTAACCACAAGTAAAAAAAAATTATTTATCTATCAGTCAGGTGCAGTATGCTGCAGAAATTAACAACCCCCAAAAGCAAAGGTTTATTTCTCACTTAAACTACCTATCCACTCTTATTCTATCCGTCTTCACACTCTACCTTACGCCGTCTTATGTTTTCACTGTAGGACTTAGGCTAACAGAGAAGCCAACATCTGCAACACGGGCAAAGAAAAAGAATAAGATGAATGATGTACTGACTCTTAAAGCTTCTGCTCATGACATTTGGTTCTGCTCACATTTCATTGGCCAAAACCAGTCATATAACACACTTAACTTCAAGAGGCCAGGAATATACAATCTGAGCATATTTGGTGAACAACACTAATGATTACTACTTTATAAAAGACAGTATCTGGAATTACAGCTAGGATCAAATCCCAGCTTTGCCATTTGGAAGCACATTTAATTAGTGCCAGGCGCGGTGCCTCACGCCTGTGATCATAGCACTTTGGGAGGCCGAGGTGGATGGATCATTTGAGGTCAGGAGTTCAAGACCAGCCTGGACCACATGGTGAAACCCCACCTCCACTAAAAAAATACAAAAATTGGCCAGGCACGGTGGCTCATGCCCGTAATTCCAGCACTTTGGGAGGCTGAGGTGGGTGGATCATGAGGTCAGGTGTTGGAGACCAGCCTGACCAACATGGTGACACCCTAATTCTACTAAAACCACAAAAATTAGCTGGGCGTGGTGGTCCATGCCTATAATCCCAGCTACTCAGGCAGCTGAGGCAGGAGAATCACTTGAACCTGGGACGCAGAGGTTGCAGTGAGCCAAGACTGTGCCACCATACTCCAGCCTGGGCAACAGAGCAAAACTCCATCTCAAAAAATATATATACATAAAAATTAGCCGGGCGATAGTGGCATGCAACTGTAATCCCAACTACTCAGGAGACTGAGGCAGGGGAATCACTTGAGCCTAGGAGAAGGAGGTTGTAGTGAGCCAAGATTGCACCACTGCATTCCAGTCTGGGAGACAGTGAAACTCTGTCTCAAAAAAAAAAAAAAAAAGTATACTTAATTACCTCATCTATAAAATATACTACTACCTTACATGATCATCTGAAAGATTAAATGGTATGTGAGATCAGATGCTTAGCAGAATGTCTAGCCTTAATTCAGTCATTTAATAAATATTTTGGGGGCATCTGCCAAGCAGTGTTCTAGGTATTAACATATAATAATTACACATTAAATAGTTGTTTTTGTTATTCTAACCAGGGACTCAAATAGTAAGTCTTCATTTCTTAACAGTCTCTAGATTCAGAAGAAAACTGTGTGGCAGACTGCCAGTTGCCCTCCAATATCCATTTTTCTTTCTTAGGGGGTTAAAAAAAACCCTTAGTTTTTTAGCTAGACGTAAGAACTTATGAAATACAGACCACATACACCAGCTGCCAATGCAGCTAGGACGGCCACAGGTCTAAGTTTTGGCCACCGTATTGTAAGAGGAAGTGCCATGTGGTGGCTTTCAGGAAACTTCTTTAAGCGATAGCAAGTATATACCTTTGTCCATTTATTCATCCCCTCCTCCACAAGCTATCTAGGATATCAGTTCTATCTCAGACTGTGAGACCATGGCCAGGCACAGCAGAGAACAACAAAGAAGGAGCCTCAGTACCTGTCACTGTAGTGCCCACCAGCTTTGGATTTTTATGTAGAAAATCACAAACTTTCATCTATTTAATCCACTGTTATATTTTACGTCACTCAGAGCCTAACTTAATCCGAGCTAATACAAAATATTACCTGTTAATTCTTCAAAAAAAAGTATGCTACATGAAAGAATAACTCTTGATGATACTTTTACATTTGCATAAGAGAAGATACTAATGTAGTGTCAGTGTATGGCAGAAGCAGCAATGGTTTGAGGAAAATCTGAGCTTTAGAATTCATTCTTCCACTTCCTATGTTAGCCTTTGGCAAGCTATTTACCCTAATTAGGCCTCAGCTTCTGTCTATAAAATGGTAATGAGACCCAGAAAGTCTTAATGTGAGAATTGAATGGAAAGAGGTTTATGAAAATACTTTGTAACCTGAAAGTGCCATTTAGTATCAGTACCACTTTGTCAACTGTCCCCTCTTCCCTACCCTTTCTTCAGAATTGGGCCACGAGGATTGATTACAACTCATAAGGATCAATTAGAGAGCCACCCAAGAGGTTGATGCAGTAGGCCTAGCACAGTAACCATGAAGCTGGATTTTCAAAAGGCACCTCAAAAGATTGATGAAAGTTGTCTGCCCACCTGGAGGAACCTTGCTCCAGTGATCAAGCCCCACCTATCCTTGTAATCCTGTACTCAAGTAACCTAACACTTTAAGATTATGTGAAGCACACAGTTCCATAGCATCTCTAACGCCTAGTTGAATGTCAAGTACCTAGTAAGTAATTTAATGTTTTGTTTAACTGATGATCTGCAGTAGAAAAAGACAAAGTGGCACTGAATCAAAAGACTCACTATGGACTTCCTCTTCTGGCCAACAGGAAGTAACAAGTACTACCTTAAAGGTTATTTCATACCTCCTGCATGAAATAACTAAAAAACTGAACAAATCAAAAAAAGCAACAGTTCTCAAGTTAATAGGTATCAGGTAATAAAAGATGTAATTCCTAAGAAATAACAGAAAATGAAGCAGGTGAGCCCTTACCACTGCCCCAGGTTACTTCTTGGAGTGAGTTTCCAGGTCAGAGTACAAGGATGATAAACCCAGGCAGAGCCTGGTGAGCTCTCAGAGTTGAGAAGATGAAGCTTCAAGTCCTAGGAGGTCAGTGCAGTTAGAGTTTGCAGGACAGAACACCAAAGAAGAGAGACCGGTACAAAGAAAGAACTCCAGACACTTGCAGAACCTCCTCCTCTGCTTCAGCTGAGTACTGATCAACCTATTTATGTGTAAGGAAACTGCCAAAGGGTGGGGAAAGGACCACCTGAAAGGATTTAAGGGAATAATCCCCAAAGCTCACACAGGTCAGGGAACAGTGCCTGTTATTAGTAGAGAAAACAATTTACATTGAATAGAATACTCTGAAGAGCTTTGCCTCAGAAGTGGGAAAAATTTGCCCTAGTCCAAGCCACTCTGGTCCCAGCTGACAAAGCTTAAAAGCAAGACTTGAAAGGATCAGATTGCTTCCAAGTAACTTAACTGGAAAAAAAAACAAGCTCAGAAATATTTACAGAAATACAAAAATACCCTGTACCCAACAAAGGAAAATTCACAACATTAGGCCTGCAATAAAAAATTATCAAGCATACAAAGAACTATTTTACTGTTTAAAAAAAATAACCTTGGGGTTTTACTGAATCTTAAATTTTCCTTAAAAACAAATAAAAAACTGTTATTTTTGTCATTTTTATCCTGCGTGTTGATCTAAAAATTTTTCATCCACATAATTCAATTGCTACACACCATATGAAATATGAATACTTTTAGGCAAACAGCATAGAGCTTAGAAGCACAGACTTTAGAGACAAGAAAATGAGGGTCTAAATTCTTTCTTTTCAACTTATCTTTGTGTTCCTGGGAAAGCCACTGAACCTGAGTTTCCGTTCACTTATCTGTAAAATGGGTATAATAACATTTGCTTCATAGGGCTCCTATAAAAAATATACCAAAGTAAACAATAAATAATAGCTATCAATTAAGAATTATATTATCATAAGCAAAGTTACCACACCATACATTCAAACATTTACTGAGCACCTATCATATACTTGGTATTATGTAGACACTAAGAATACAAAAGAAAAAAGAACACTGTTAAGAAGATCCAAAGTATATCTAATGTTAAATCCACATTTAAAAGTTCATTTGAACTACAAACTTCACATTCTATTTCTTTATTTTTATTTCATTCATTTATTTATTTTTTTTTTTATTTTTTGAGATAGAGTCTTGCTCTGTCGCCAGGCTGGAATGCAGTGGTGCAATCTCGGCTCACTGAAACCTTTGCCTCCTGGGTTCAAGTGATTCTCCTGCCTCAGCCTCCTGAGTAGTTAGGGCTACAGGTATGTGCCACCACACCCAGCTAATTTTTGTATTTTTAGTAGCAACGAGGTTTCACCATGTTAGCCAGGATGGTCTCCATCTCCTGACTTCGTGATCTGCCTGCCTCAGCCTGCCAAAGTGCTGGGATGACAGACGTGAGCCACTGTGCCAGGCCTCACATTCTATTTCTTAATTTCTAAGTAGGGCAATTATTTTAAGTTCCTCCTATAAAAATTAAAGGATGATTTTTTTTTTCCCCTTTGAAAGGAATAAAAAAAACTAAGAAGTTGTCAGGTTCAACCAATTAGGGCATGTCTGAGAAATCCTTGGAATCTGAAAAACATGGTAAAACTTTAATTTAAAAGCAACCTGCAATTAACATCACCTTTCAAATTAGTCTACTTATTAGTAGACTAAATTATATTCAGACATAAAATACATTAAATGGACCAATCTTTTATTATATCTTTTCAGAAAGGCTGAGCCAACAGATGTAAGGAACTAACATTTGCTCATTCCACTTAAATGACGATAGATGGCTTAAATATTAACCTTATTAATAAAACATTTGCATAGTCATTATGAGTCTGATTGCCTTACCTCATAACTCTATAAATTCATTTTTCAAATTTACTATATGGCTATCATTTCATTCAAGATCTTCTAAACCCCTGCCTCTCAAAGTGTGGTCCTTGAACCAACAGCATCTGAGTCACCTGGGAGCTTCTTAGAACTAGAATCTCATTTCCTCATACCAGACCTATTCTGAGTCAGAATTTGCATTTTTAATTAAATCCCCAGATTATTTCTATGCACATTAAAGTCTGGGTAGCATAGCTCGAAATCACTGGGTTTTCGGTGTGCATGTGTGTATTGTGTTACAAAGTTCATTTGCTTCCAAATTGTGTTTATCTCTAGATAGTGTATTTTAACAAGATTAATTCAGTTCAAAGAAGTAAATCAAATCAATATACATAATGAAGTATATTAGTCTATAAAATAAATTAGATATTTTATATATAATATTCTTTATGTCTCAGAATTGATCTTCCTTCTCAACTGGACTTCGAGTTTGAGGAGTCTTGTTGTACTATTCATTTTTTCTCTTGAGTTGACATTTTTGTCTCAGCATATAGGGCCATTGTGATGAACGTTTTCTCTGTAATTAAACAACTACAGAGAACACTATCAGGAGAATGAATTATCCCATAATCAGAAAAAATGAAAGAACTCAAAATAGGTTCAACCAAGGTTGAATTCGAAAGTTCCCTAAAGAAAAAACAACTAGAATGACTCTATCCTCCAAAATAATATATTTTTATGCTTTACCTAACCTCTTTTTTTACTGCAGGTACCACATATTTTTAAAATAAAAAATTCGCATGAGACTTAGAGAGTACAGTTCTTTAGATGGCTCATCTTTTATTATTATTATTGCACAATAGTCCCAGTGCCCATAAAATAGAACAAATCTTGTTTTCTCTTTCGTTTTTTCCAAAAAAAAAAAAAATGACAGACCTAGGCTGAAACTGATCACAGCAGGTAGGATGGTTCGGCACAGATTCAAAGAAAGGTACAAATGTTCAGTTTTCAAAAGCACTGCAAAAGCCAGTCTCATCTCTTGTCACTGTAGCTGTGGCTTTATGCCAAACATTTGAAAACTGTTAAAAGCACTGTTCCTTATAAGCAATTATGAAGAGTTTTGCAAAGAGAAGTTAAAAAAAAAAAAACTGTAATAACAATCAACTCTTTAGAATGATCACATGTCCTGGACTCTGGGTTGCAGGATAAGAATTTAAGAATTATTCAGCTGCACCCCAACACAGATGCTTTAGGAGAAAGGGTTTAAAGAATGTTATGAGAAGGTATCAAGGAACCCATCGAGCAGTCTCAAAAATTAAATATGTCATCAAACATTCCCAGCATTTTATAAGCTCCAATTACAGATCAGTCATCCTTGTATTTAACTCTTTCTTTACCTCATTTTGTATTTCAGCCTACATAATTTCTTAGGACACAGGGTTTCAAAACAGTACAACTAGGAATTTAATGCCTTTTTATGATCCTAGATATATTGATTTCAATCTTTAAGGAGTGCCCCTGGCTCTAATATTCTAGAATGTGGTGAATAATTCATGTGCCCTTTCTCTAATCACACGCACAGCCAAGCCTCTTGGAAGAACTGTCTGTGCACATTGGCTCCACTTCCTCACCTATCAGCCATTCTTTAGCCCACACTTATCTGGCTTCCACTCCCTTCACTCCACTTTAATTTGTCTTGGTGAAGACCATTAAGGACATTCATGCTGCTAAACTGAATAGATATCACTTAGTCATCATGTTTCTCCATTTTGCAGCATCATTCAGCAAAGTTAATCAACCACTCTTTGCCCTGGAAATAACTCCCTGTAGCATTGATAAACCTTCATTCTCTTGGGTGCTTCTCAACTCTCTGTCCCTGGTCAGTCTTTCTATTGATTGATTGATTGATTGATTGACGTAGTCTCACTATGTGCAGTAGCACGGTCTTGGCTCACTGCAACCTCTGTCTCCTGGGTTCAAGGGATTCTCCTGCCTCATCCTCCAGAGTAGCCTCGAATTTCACCACGCTGGCCAGGCTGGTCTCGAACTCCTGATCTCAAGTGAGCCACCTGTCTCAGCCTCCCAAAGTGCTGGGATTACAGGTGTGAGCTACTGCACCAGGCCTCTTGTCAATATTCTTCTACCTGACTTACAAATGTTGGATTATCTTTGAGCTTGGTCCCAAATCTCATCTAATCCCATGACTATAGATATCACCTTTATGCTGATGACTCACAGCTTTACATCTCCAGCCCAGATGTTCCTTCTGAGTCTAGACCAATATACCCAACTACTTATTCAATATCTCCACTTGGATGTTTCACACATTTATTAAATTCAATACATCCAAAACTGAAGTCTTGGATCTCTCTCACTGTTCCTTCTCCAGTGTTTCCCATTCTCTAAAACCATCTACTCAGTTGCTTGTGCTAGAAACCCAGAAGTCCTTTACTCTCGCCACTCATATACAATCAATCACCAAATCTTTTCATTTTGGTCTCCAAAATGTATTCCCAATATCCCCATCTCTACTGCCATGCCCTGAGTCTAAGCCATCATCATCTCTTGCCTATAACACTGCAATAGTATTCTAAGTGATCTTTCTGAATCCACTTATATTCCCCTCCAGTTCCACCTTCACACCACAGCCAGAGTGATCTTTCAAAGATGAAAATGCCTCTGTTTAAAACTGTTCAGTGGCTTGTCACTAGTTTTATAATAATGTTCACAAGGCATCTGCCTACCTCTTCAGACAGGCTTATCTCAAGTTACCATGCCCTTGTTCTCTAAGCACCAGATTTACTAGCCTTCTCACTACACATTACACATGCTGAGGTTTTTCAGGTATGTTGTGGCCTCTGTACATGTTGTGAGATCTTTTTTTTTTTTTTTTTTTTTGAGACAGAGTCTTGCTCTGTCACACAGGTTGAAGTGCAGTGCCACAATCTCAGCTCAGTGCAACCTCCACCTCCCGGGTTCAAGCAATTCTCCTGCCTCAGCCTCCTGAGCAGCTGGGACTACAGGTGTGCACCACTACACCTGGCTAATTTTTGTATTTTTAGTAGAGACGGGGTTTTGCCATGTTGGCCAGGCTGGTCTCAAACTCCTGACCTCAGGTGATCTGCCCACCTCAGCCTCCTAAAGTGCTTGGATTACAAGCATGAGCCACTGCACCCAGCTACCTGGGATCTTTATTCTCTTTAATTCTTCTCCTGCCCACTGCTGCCCAAAATATACAAACATGTCTGTGTGTGTACACATATGAAATGTACATGTATGTGCATAATCCAAAATCTCAGGGTCCACATGCAATAGTCAAACCAAACCAAGAGAACCTATGGTGTTAAAACATACCACTAGAACAAAATACTAATAGGAGCAAACCCCTATATAATTTAACATAAATAGGCACTATTTTAGGTGATTGATATATATTAGCTTATTCATGCTCAAAATAATCCTATGAGGTAGGTACAGGTACACCTCCCGTTACTGCCGTTACTGCACTTTGCTTTATTGCAATTCACAGATATTACAGCTTTGTTTTTTTTTTTTTTACAAATTGAAGGTTTGTGGCAACCCTACATCAATCAAGTCTCTCAGTGCCATTTTTCTAATAGCATGTGTTCACTTAATGTCTCTGTGTCACATTTTGGTAATTTTCACAATATTTCAAGCTTTTTCATTATTATTATATTTGATGGGGATCTGTGATCAGTAATTTCTGATGTTACTATTGTAACTGTTCTGGAGTGCCACAAACCATACCCATAGAAGATAGTGAACTTAATCAATAAATGATATGTGTATTCCAACTGCTCCATCCACAAGCCTTTGCGCAATCTCTCTCTCTCTCTCTCTCTCTCTCTCTCTCTCTCTCTCTCTCTCTCTCTCCTTGGTCCTTTCTATTCTGAGACACAACAATATTGAAATCCAGCCAATTAATAACCCTACAATGGCCTCAAAGTGTTAAAGTAACAGGAAAAATCACACATCTCATTTTATATTAAAAGCTAGAAATGATTAAGCTTAGTGAGGAAGGCACGTTGAAAGCCAAAGATAGGTCAAAAGCTAGGCCACTTATGCCAGTTACCCAGGTTGTAAATGCAAAGGAAAAGTTCTTAAAGGAAATTAAGGATGCTATTCCAATGAACACAGGAATGATAAGTGAAACAGCCTTATTGCTGAAATGAAAAGCTGTAATGGTCTGCATAGAAGATCAAACCAGTCACAACATTCCCTTAAGCCAAAGTCTAATCTGATTTTTTAATGTATTCAAAAGAGCCTTCTAAAAGAAGAAGATGCCATCTAGGACGTTCATAGCTAAGAGGAGAAGTCAATGCCTGGCTTCAAAGCTTCAAAGGACAGGCTGACTCTTGCATTAGGGGCTAATGTCACTGGTGACTCCAAGTTGAAGCCAATGCTCATTTACCATTCTGAAAGCCCTAGGGCCCATGGGAACTGTGCTAACTCTACTCTGCCTGTGCTCCATAAATAGAACAACAAAGCCTGGATTAGCACATTTGTTTATAGCATGGTTTACCGAATATTTTAAGCCCATTGTTGAGACCAACTGCTCAGAAAAAGATTACTGTCAAAATATTATTGTTCATTGACAAGGCACCTGGTCACCCAAGAGCTCAGATAGAGATGTACAAAGAGATGATATTGTTTTCATACCTGCTAACACAACATTCATTCTGCAGCCCATGATCAAGGAATAATTGTCAACTTTCAAGTCTTATTATTTACGAAATACATTTCATAAGGCTATAGCTTCTCTATAGATAGTGATTCCTCTGATGGATCTGGGCAGTTAATTGAAAACTTCTGAAAATGATTCACCATTCTAGATACTATTAAGAACATTTGTGATTCATGGGAGGAGGTCAACATATCAACGTTAACAGGAATTTGGAAGAAGTTGATTCCAACCCTCATGGATGACTTTTGATGGGTTCAAGATTTTAGTGGAGGAAGGAACTTCAGATGTGGCAGAAAGAACAAAGAACTAGAATTAGAAGTGAAGCCTGAAGATAAGACTGGATTGCTATAATCTTATGATAAAACTTGAAGAGATGAGGAGTTGCTTTTTATGGATGAGCAAAGAAAGTGGTTTCTTAAGATCGAATCTACTCCTGGTGAAGATGCGGTGAACATTGCTGAAACCACAGCAAAGTATTTAGAATATCACATAAACTTAGTTGATAAAGCAGCAACAAAATTTGAGAGGATTAACTCCAATTTTGAAAGAAGCTCTATTGTGGGTAAAAATGCCATTAAACAGCATTGCATGCTACAGAGCAATTTTTCCTGAAAGGAAGAGGCAATCCACGTGACAAACTGCATTGTTGCCTTCGTCTAAGAAATTGCCACAGCCACCCCAACTTTGGGAAGCCACCACCCTGATGAGTCAGCAGCCACCAACATGAAGCAAGACCCACCAGCAGCAAAAAGACGGACCTGCTGAAGGCTCAGGTGAGTGTTAGCATTTTTTAGCAATATTTAGACAAGTTAATAGACTACAGTATAGAGTAAACTTAGGTTTTACGTGCACTGAGAAGCCAAAAGTTTGTCACTTGCTTTATTGTGATGGTCTGGAACCGATCCCCAATATTTCTCAGGGCCTGTACTATATTATTATCTCTATTTTAAAATAAAATAAGGTACAGAGAGGTTAAGTAACTAAAGCAAGGTAGCAGAAACTCACTGGCAAGGCGAGGATTCAGATTTAGTCCTGTGTGAGTGCTTGGTTATGGGATGACTCAGTTGTCCCTTCTGTAATTAGTTATTTGGATAAATAGTGTATCCTCCACTAAACTAAAAACATCAATAAGGGTAGGGAGCATTTATATCTTGCTCAATGCTCTATCCCTAGCACCCTGAATAGAGTCTAGCACATACTTGACTCTCCATAAATACATGTTGAATATATGAATGTTTACTACTCCCTTGAATAATTATTTTGAAACTGTAAAGAGTTCGTATTTCCTATCTTAGCTGTTGGCCTGTCCATTCCCCAACACGCCTGGCAGTTGCTCGGTGTCCCCTTGGCATCGCTTTCGGGGCACCGGCCCGTGTACACGCAGAGCCTCCCCTCCTCAGGACTGTGGGCACCTCAGGGGCATTCCTGCCTTCGGGCCTCACCTTCCATGTTGGGGAGGGGACTGTCCCAGCTTCCAGGCGTGGCCCAGGTGGGTCTCTGGTGTTTGAGGGTATGCAGCGGGCATATCGCTGCAGAGGCCACTCTGTCGCTTCTCCTCCGGCAAGCCCGAGACTCAAGGGCACTTTTCCCGCCTCCGCCATGTCCGGCTTCACCACGCGCGCAGGCGGCTGGGACCTGCCAATCTGGCATCTAACCAATCAGGAAGCAGAGTGCCCCAAGGCCCACCCTCTCCTTCAGCGGAAGTCAATGGGCATGCTCTGAAGATTCCCGCCGAGGGCATCTCCGGGCCTCTGGGTCTTTCTTGACTTTGCGCACCCAGTAGAGATGGTCACTTCTATGTTGAAGGGAGATTGCGACGTTTATTCGTGGAAGCTGATGTTGCGCTTGCGCAGTATTCGGGTCCACACCTCCCCTCAGGCAGCCCATGCCAACTTCCACAGCTCTGACCTGGAGAAGTTTCCCAAACTGGCTGCCTCCCTGTAACCTACACACTGGAACTAGGCCGGTAATCGAGGCTGCCTGGACACAGGCGTTTCCCTTGCTCATAGCGGCCTTTCAGAAGGCAGTGTCCCCGCTTCACCTCACACCCACCACAACAAAGCCCCAGTGCCTCACGCCAATCAGGAAATATGGTTACTTCCTCACCATCCGTCCTGCCGCCCCCTCGACGTACCCCGCCACCCGACAGTCAATTTTTCACCGAAAGAGAGGAGCAGATGGGTGGGGGCTGTGAGCAACAAAAGATGTGCCTACATCCAACAGCAGATGCAACGAACGACATTTCTGGGTGATTTATAGTCGGCAAAGCACTTACACATCTGTTATTTCCTTTATCCTCCCAACAACCCTGTGGTGAATTAAAAAAGCAAAACGGGTTATTATCCCCATCTAATAGATGGAGGCAAACTAAGGTCCAGTGGCCGGGCAAGGTGGCTCACGCCTGTAATCCCAGCACTTTGGGAGGCCGAGGCGGGCAGATCGCCTGAGTTCAGGAGTTCAAGACCACCCTGGGCAACATGGTGAACCCCGTCTCTACTAAAATTAAAAAAAAAAAAAAAAAAAAGCCAGGCGTGGTGGCACAGGCCTGTAATCCCAGCTACTCAGTAGGCTGAAGCACAAGAATTGCTTCAGCCCTGGAGGCAGAGGTTACAGTGACCCAAGATTGCACCACTGCACTCCAGCTTGTACTACAGAGTAAGACTCCGTCTCAATAAAATAAAATAAAATAATCCAGAGGGTAGGTGTGGTTTGTCCAAGGTTACATAGCCAGTGAATGGCAAAGTCAGAGTAGAGCTGTGGACTCCACAATCTCCATGTGTCCACCTCATTTGCAAAGAATTTAGATATTCATACAATCTATGTCGAGTTAGAAGCAAAGTATACAGAGGGTAGAGGTTATGCTAACTAAATACATAAAATACAATTAAAATGCAAACAGTGTTTAAAACTATGCAGACCAAAGGGTATTCAATTCATAGACAATGGTTGGAGAGGTGGTAATTGATTCACTCTGCAAAGTATCAATTAAATATCTACAGTGTGCAAACAGCTATGCTAGTCACCATAGGGGCTACGGAAACTGATAAGGCATATATCTAACCTTCTAGGACCACAGGATCTAATAAAGAACACAAGCAAGGTGCAAATATACCCATGACGCCTGACAGTTAATGCCACAGGAAAGGTACAAACCATGTGCTCTCAGGGTTCAAATGAAGTAAAAATCTTCCCAATAGGGAGTGGCAGAAGCATTTGAATTAGGACTTGAAGGGTGAAAACAATTTCCCAAGGGAAGTTGGAGGAAACTGTTGTTCCATGTGAAGAAGTTGAGGAGTAAAGTTGTGGAAATGAGGATAATGACATGACTAGCTAGAATGCCAAGTTGTGTTTTAAGGAAGATGAGGCCACAAAGGTGAGTTGGGGCAAAAGAGCACTGAACAGCAGCTAAGGAATATGAGTTTTACTTGGTAGGTAAAAAATTTTCATAGGAGAATAGCACTATCCTAGTGGTGGTCCAGGCAGGTTAATCTCTCAGAAGCCTATGGGATAAACTAAATAAAAGGCAAGTGGGGGGAGTTGGTTACTTATCTTTCCAGCAGTCCAGTAAAGCTTACTGAAGGCGTCAGATTTCAGAAATTACTTCTGAAGGTCCATAAATGACACAGCAGTACTGCATTTAATATAGGAATAGATGGTTAAAAACTTGGTTTGAATCCCAGGTTTGTCACTTGCCAGCTGTGTGACTTTGCTGAAGTCAGTTAACCTCTCTGTAAAATAGGGTTATTAAACAACTACTTTACAGAGTCATTGAGAAGATAAAATAAGAACATATGTGGGAAAACACTTGGCGAATTACAAAGTGGTATATATATTGGTGCTTTCTATTTCCAGGGTTAAAGTGACTTTCTATGGGCTCTCTATAGGCAGGGAGGATGGGAATGGGAGCCTGACATTGGGTCTCAGAGGTATTCACCTTCCAGGTCCAGGGCTGTGGCTGCTGTCAGACACCCTTCTCAGGAGCAGATGGTACTCACAGTTGGGACCCTGTCAGTGCCCAAGGACACCCAGGGCCCTGCTGGGCTCCCACCTGCAAGCTCCCTTCCTAGACAATGCACCTGTGCTCGAGCTTCTGGGGCCACCAGCCTCTGCCAAGAACAGATTATGTCTGCAAAGGGAGATGTAATAAAGCCACAGCTCCATGCACAGAGGCTCTTACAAACTTATAATATTAACAAATATGACTTGAGCACTCAGGAGGTCCCAGGTGCTACGTTAGGTGCTGAGGTTACAGTAGGGAGCAAAACAAACAGGGCTTCTGCTCTCTTGAAGCTCACAATCTAGAAGAGGGCAGAACACTGAGCAAATTACCCACTACTGTTAATGGCTATTGTGTTTTCTTTTTAAAAGGTAAAGCTGTAATCTTTATTAAGGTATAATTTTATATAATAAAAAGCAAAGATCTCACATATCCAATGAGGTGAGTTTTGACACCTATATACCTTCATGCAACCACTATCCAAAACAAAACATAGAACATTTTCAAAACTGCCAGGTTCCTTTGTGAGTGCTTCCTTTCCATTACTCAAATCAGACCACCCTGCAAGGGCAACCACTGGTCAACTGATCACAGCTTAGCTCTCCTGTTCCAGGACTTTGTTTACATACATGAAATCACACAGAATATAGTCTTTTATATCTACTTATTTCGCTCAGTGTAATTTTGTTTTTTAGCTCCATCCATCTTGTTGCGTGTACCAATAATTCATTCCTTTTTAGTGCTAAATAGCCTTCTATTAAATGACTACTTCACAGTTTGCCTTTTTTTTTTTACCTGTTGGTGGACATTTGGGATGTTTTCTAGGTTTTTTTTTTTTCCGTTATGAACATATTTGTACAAGGTTTTTTTTTTTTTTTAGATATGTGTTGTCATTTTTCTTCAATAAATACCTAGACAGCCTGGTGCGATGGCTCATGCCTATAATACCAGCACTTTGGGAGGCCGAGGTGGGCGGATCACCTGAGGTCAGGAGTTCAAGACCAGCCTGGCCAACATGGTGAACCCCTGCCTCTACCAAAAATACAAAAATTAGCTGATGTGGTGGCACGCACCTGTAATCCCAGCTACTTTGGAGGCTGAGGCAAGAGAATTGCTCAAACCCGGGAGGAGGAAGTTACAGTGAGCCCAAATTGTGCCACTGCACTCCAGCCTGGGCAACAGAGTGAAACTCCATCTCAAAAATAATAAAAAATAAATAAATAAATACCTAGAAATAGAATTTCTGGGTCTTAAACAGATGTATGTTTAACTTTGTAAAAAACTGCCAAAGAGTTCCCCATAGTGATTGTACCACTTTGCACTCCCATCAGCAAAATATAAGAGTTCCAGTTGCTGACATGACCACATCCTTGCTGATATTTGCATTACCAAGTATTTAGTTTGAGCCATTCTGGTGGATATATAGTGGTTCCTCATTGGGATTTTAATTTGCATTTCCCTGATGATAAATGATACTGGCTTATTGGCCATTTGTATATGTTTTGTGTGAAGTGTCTGTTAAAATCATTGCCGTTATTGATTTGTAGTTCTTTATATGTTCTGATACCAGTCTTTTGTCAAATATATGTAATGAAAATATTTTCCCATTCCATTACTTGCCTTTTCATTTTCTTAACAATGTTTTTGTAAAGAGCAGATGTATGTAATTTTGATTAAATGCATTTTAATTAATTTTCAGGTGTTTTTAATAGTGTTTTCTATGTCCTAAGAAAACTTTGCTTACCCTAAAGTTGCACACCTATCCTCCTACATTTTCTTCCTGAAACTTTATGATTCTAACTTTTACAACTAAGCATATGATCGTTCTTGCATTACATTGTTTGTGTGAAGTGATGTAGGGATTAGGGATCATTCTTTTCTATATGGATGTACAGCTAATGTTATATGGGGGCAGCCCTAAACCAATGACTAATGGAAACTGTCATATAAATACCAAGTTCCCTTACTCCTCAGGTGGCATAGCTCTGAGATGTATGCAATATACTGTTTCCTAAGTTTCTTAGTGGAATTAATTTCCACTTACCCATGACGCTAACTGGCTTGGTAATGATTCATTTTGGGCTAACTTCTCTACTCTGTCTCCTTCCCCTATCAGTGTTTCCTCAGATTGCCTCTCAAATAAATTGCTTGCACCTGAGGGTCTGCTTGTCCCAGGGTCTGCTTCTGTGGAAATCCAAACCAAGACGGTAACAAACAAGAGACACAGTCCCTACCCTCATATATTTAGCTTTAGTATAGTTACATACAGGAAGATGGTACAACCGGCATTCAGAGGAGGGAGAAGTCATTCTCACATGCAAACTAGACCCTCCAATGCCTCGCTGACTAGCAGCAGCAGAACAACAGCATTTGTGGTCGAACTAATAAATGACAGGTGACTATGAGTTAATACATCCCTGTCTTCCTTTTTTTTTTCTGTAGAGATGGGGTCCTGCTTTGTTGCCCAGGCTGGTCTCAAACTCCTGGCTTCAAGCAATCCTCTTGCCTCAGTCTCCCAAAGCACTGGGGTTACATGCATGAGACACTGCACCCCCACATCTTCCTCTTAGAAGACTACTACCACTTAGTTTTTAAAAAAAAAAAAAAAAAGAAAGAAAGAAAAAGTCATTTATTTCACTGAACAATGTTTTCATCCCAAATCTTTTTACTGTGTAACTCTATTTTTTTTTTTTTTTGAGACAGAGTCTTACTCTGTCACCCAGGCTGGAGTGCAATGGCACGATCTCGGCTCACTGCAACCTCCAGCCCTGGGTTCAAGCAATTCTCCTGCCTAAGCCTCCTGAACAGCTGGGACTACAGGCGCGCATCACCACGCCCAGCTAATTTTTGTATTTTTAGTAGAGACGGGGTTTCACCATGTTGGCGAGGATGGTCTCGATCTCTTGACCTTGTGGTCTGCCTGCCTCAGCCTCCCAAAGTGCTGAGATTAAAGGCATAAGCCACCCCACCTGGCCTGTGTAACTCTATTTTGCAGGTGGCATAAATAGCACAGAGAGATGCTGTGAGAGTAAGTCAGCATCATTGTTGGAGGTAGGCTGCAGGACTGGTTTGGAATCCTAGCATGTCTCTTTCAGAGCAGACCAGGGACCCCATACATCCCTTCTGCCCAGGACATTGAGTCAGCAAAGGAAATGATGGCTTCAGTCTCCTTGCATCCCCTAGATCACAAGATGACAGGAAAAGCTTCACCTTTGCTCTTCCTGCTGTGTCCCTCAGCAACAGCTCTAGGAACCACACAAAGTGGTTGAGAACTGCAGAGCAATGCTGATGGCTGTGAGGTTTCCCAGAAAAGCCCTGTTTGCATCAGTCAAGCCAGATGAACTGTTTACATTATGTCAGACCTGGGGATGCTGTGGAGGAAGGGGATGTTCCCATGGTACTTTACACTCACTGCAAAAAGCAATTATTTTCAAGTTGCTATTGTATCTTTCACAAGCAAAAATCAACTGCGCCACTGCAGGTAATTGAAAGGATTTCAATGTGACCAGCCACAGACAATCCCAACTTGTCTACAGGCTGCTGGTCATTGGTACAACATGGAGAGAGATTAATCTAACACTGATTTTCGCATGTGTTAAAAGCACACAGAGAATAATAAACTACTACAAAATGTTTGCCAGCTGGTAGATTTGGGAGCGCATTTTACAAAGCTGGATTAGAGTCAGAAATAGGAATTTAAATCAAATCCTAAAGAAAGACTATGAACTCAGACCTTAAAGAGAGGGACTACACTTAATGTTGGAATCCAGAATTGCTGGCACATAGTAGGTTCTCAATTATTTTTTAATGAAAGGACTGCAAATTTTAATATGGAAGAAAGGGACAATTTAAAAATAACTTTGAGTGTATAAAGGGTTAACATGGGGGAAATGGTTAATAATCTTTTCCCTTCCTTATCTCTTTCTTTATCTGTTGGAACAAGAAGAAATCACCTCAACGACATCATGAAGAATTACAGCTAACATTAAAGAATAAATTTTTGTATCTCAAGATCTTAATCTAATAGGTGATATATCTGGGGACTTTCTAACCCTGACAGCTATATATACATAGTCAAATACAGAAGCATAGTTGCCTAGAAATCTCTTCCAATTTGATGCATCGCTTACTCCATCATTTGTTCCCTGACCCTGGAGAAGTCATTTAAATCACCTCTGTAGAGTGAGGCTGTGAGACTTGCAATTTACACCTCAGAGGGCAGACATCATAAAGAGAATGCTTTGTGCTGGGAGTGACTCAGCAATAGAATTTTTGTGCTTAGTTGTTGGGAATATTTTGAATAATTCAGCCATTGCAACTGCACCTGCAGCGGATGTTAGGTTAGGACTGGCTAAGGCTGGGAGGTCAGAGTTTTAGGGGAATCCTCGGAATGGTAAGGGTTGCTTGCACTGCTTTCTCACATCAAATGCTTTAGCTCTGAGGGCATCACAGTGTTTCTGAATGAAAATAGTGCCCTGGGGGATGATTCTAACAATAAATTGAGGGACCCAGAAGAAGAATGAATTTTTTTGAAGTGATCATGTCAGTTCAACTAATATTTGTTCATTCATTTATTCAGCAGTATTTCTTGGATTTACTCCGTGCCAGACACTAAGCAAAGTAACAGAGTTACAAATCTGAATAGGAAAAAATGCTTCATTTGGAAATGTTTATAGTCTGGTAGAAGGACAGACACAAAGACAAATAATTCACAATATATTGTGAAGGATGCGCAATAGAGACAGGACCTGGCATTGTGTTGGCGCAAAGGAGTGAAACCTTCAAACAAGATCAGTTAGAAGGCATGTGTGAGACCATCACCACTCTCTAGTTCTAGAACATTCTCATCACCCCAAAAGGAAACCCCATGCCCATTAATCATCATCTCTATGCTCCCCTCCCCCAAGCCGCTAGAAAGCACCGATCTACTCTTTGTCTCTATGAATTTGTCTATTCTGTATATTTCATAGAAATGAAATTATTCAATATACGGCCTTTTATGTTTGGCTTTTTTTACTTGGCATAATGTTTTCAAGATTCATTCATACTATAGCATGTATCAATACTTCATTCTTTTTAGTGGATGATGAATATTCCATTGTATAGATATACCTAAGTTGTTTATCCAGTCATCAGTTGACAGATATTTGAGTTGTTTCCACATGAGAGGAAACTCTTTTTTTTTTTTTTTTTTGAGACAGTCTCACTCTGTCACCCAGGCTGGAGTGCAGTGATGCGATCTTGACTCACTGCACCATCTGCCTCCCAGATTCAAGTGATTCTCCTGTCTCAGCCTCCCCAGTAGCTGGAACTGCAGGTGCTCACCACCATGCCCAGCTAATTTTTGTTGTTTTTAGTAGATGTGGGGTTTCAACATATTGATCAGGCTGGTCTCAAACTCCTGACCTCAGGTGATCTACCCACCTTGGCCTCCCAAAGTATTGGGATTACAGGCGTGAGCCACCGCACCAAGCTGAGAGGAAACTCTTGAATATTGCTTTGTGTATTTCAGCATAAAAATAGCTTTTCAATTCTCTGATGAAACAAGCAATGCAGACTCACAGGCAGCATAGTACAGTTAAATTCACTCCTCAACAACTTGTCCCATCTCCAGACACATAGCAGTGACAAGTCAAATATAAGAAGAGATGACAAAAAGGGATAGATGGGATCAAAGAGAAGACAAGCATCTCTGGGACCATAAATCTCCAGCAGTGAGCAAGGATAAAGGGACATGCTGGGCTCCAGGTCCGGCCTCAGACAGAGGTGGCAGGAAATCAGGACCAAAGAGCTCCACACAAGGCACAGAATAGAGTCAGGCTCCCTGCATGAAGCCAGGAGTTGGAGTGGGGTGCCACTCTTTTGAAAGGGGCTTAAAAAGGCTGCCACTCTGCTGCCTGGTATAACTGTTTCCAGGAACATGGGGGCCAAAGGAGGCAGTTGGACAGACACAGCCTCATGAGCAGGACCTGAGCCAAAGTTTCTGCAGGCTCTGGGACTGGATATCTCCAGTGTTGCGGTACATCAACATCCCTATAAGACTTAGTTTTGGACTGGGGCCGGGGGGACCAAGGGAAGGCAGTAGCACACCACTCAATTCCTAGAAAGCAAGGGAAAGATGAAGAAAAGCAAGAAGCTTCTTGCTTTAAATGACCCTGAAAATCAAAAGTCTAAAACACGTCAAATACAATTCCAGAAAAGACAATCAACAAAATCAACACTAGGAATACAAACTCACTTCTGACAAAACTAATTATATAAAACAGACGGACAAAAATGCTTTAGAATGATCAATACTATTTATTACAACCTGTGACAACATGGATGAATAACATAATCTTGAACAAAAGAAGCCAGACGCAAAGGAGGACATAACATGTGCTTATGTGATGTAATGTGAAAAAGCAGGCAAACTATGGTATCAGAATCCAGAATAATGGTTATCCTTGGAAAAAGGCCAAAGAGGATGCTGGAAACATTTTATTTCTTGACTCAGATGCTTGTTACATGGATGCCTTCACTTTATGAAAAGTCATTGTATTGTCCCTACAATCCCTCCTCGTTTACTCACTGATTCTGTATTTGCTAATTTGCCTACTCACTCAAATTGTTTGCAACCCCAAAATCAATACTTGCTGAGCTTTGTGGTTGTTTGCAGATATTCACATTGAGGGGAAAAATTTGAGTCACTGGATGCACAGGTTCCCAGCTGAAGTCGGACAAAGCAACTCTCTGCTTACTTGTTTCAGTTCTCCTGTTGTAAACAAGTGTCCTTTTCACGGGCTACTTAGTACCACATTTATCTGCATTTTGTGCTTTCTTTACTTTCTTTCTTTTTCTTTTTTTTGAGACAGAGTCTCACTCCGTCACCAAGCACCAGGCTGGAGTGCAGTGGTGCAATCTCGGCTCACTGCAACCTCCGCCTCCCGGGTTTGAGCAATTCTCCTGCCTCAGCCTCCCAAGTAGCTGGGACTACAGGCACGCCTCACGATGCCCAGCTAATTTTTGTATTTTTTTTTTTTTAGTAGAGACAGGGTTTCACCATGTTGGCCAGGATGATCTTGATCTCTTGACCTCGTGATCCGCCCGCCTCTGCCTCCCAAAGTGTTGGGATTACAGGTGTGAGCCACCACGCCCGGCCCATTTTTGTGCTTTCTGATGGTAATTTTGCTGTTTAAAATGGCCTGGAAGCATACAGCTGAAGTGTTACCTAGTATTATCATAAGCCTGCGGTATGCCTTATAGAGAAAATATATGTGTTAGTAAGCTTCATTCAGATATGAGTTGCAGTGCTGTTGGCAGTAAGTTCAATGTTAATGAATCAACCATATATATTAAATAAGGTGTCTTTAAATAGTAATGCCCGTAAAACAAGATTATATATTGATGGGTTAATGAAAATATTGTGACCAGAGGCTCACAGGAGCCTAAATCTGTATTTCCCCTGGGAGCAATGGTTCAGTATTCATTAATTCAGTGTTCATGGTGATTTTATGGAGCATAACTTTCACAAGTAGTGAGAATGAATTGTATATAATTTTTGTAGGTTTCTTTATGTATATTACACTTCAATTAAAAAGTTGCCCAATTAAAAATTTAAACAATGAATTTTCAATGTAATAACTGAGAGTTCATACTTCCAGATACTCACTAAAATACCTATTAGAGGATATATTTAATGATAGCACAGAAATTGGTTTTAAATGTAGAGAAAATTATTGACTATCAAAAAAATATTGACTAATTTTAAAACTCAAAGGAGTAACAAGATGGAGTGAGAGAGGTGTTCAACAAGAAGTTAAATTATGACAATGTCCAAAGTTAAGACTGAAATATTTAATTACATTAGTTTTGTTAGAAAATGAGAAGTGTGCATACATCAAAAAATGAAAGAAACTACTAGAAGTATAGAACAATCTATAGCTTCCAAATGAGTAGATGAGAAAAGAATATTGGGATAAAGAAAAGTCTATCAACAGAGAGAAGGAATAAAGAAAGAATGATAATCAGAAATCATGCATAAGCTGGTCCTAAAACTTCAAACATACATATATTTACAAAAATGTAAATAAACTGTAAATAAACTGTACTTACCAATTAAAAACATAAGTTATCAGATTGGACTTTTAAATCTAGCTGTATGCTAGAATCAGTTATATTACTCAAAATTATAGCTAAAAAGTGATCAACTAGAAGACCACCAAACTATAAGAAAATCCTTATTATCAGACAAAAACAGCATGCACATCCCAGAAAAGTAATCACAGATTATAAAGTGAAACATTAATATAATAGAAAATTTAAAAAGTACTAAAAACCAAGGAATAACTTAAAAATCTAATGTATTATCATATTATTAAATGTAGATAACTAAAAGACTATGATGGAAAAGCAAAGTGGAGGAGAGATTTCAGCAAGTTTCTAAGGAGGAAAAAAAACTATAGAAGGAAGGATAACTGTTACTAGGCCAGGGGAAGTTGCAGCCTGGAGCATACTAGAAGGAGGATGTAACATAGAAGAAAGCGATCATGTCTGGTAGAGATGGCGTGTGTCCCCAGAGTGTACATGTGAGTGAGACGTGAGGCTGCAAATGGATGGATTGATTGAAGGTCTATAAGTGGAACACACTCTCAAAACTTGAGTGTAGAACACCCAGCCACAGGACATCTCCCCCCAGGCAGAGGGTTCTCCCATAGAGAAATGGAGTAACTTCCATTTATTTGGCATTTGGGGGCCACTCAGAATAGAAGCAAATTTCTTATTTCCCAACTTACCTAAAGCAAATTTCCCCAGTTCTAAAGCCCAACCAGAATATTATAGTTCCAATCAGCTTTTTAGTTACCTCACTCTAAAATAAAAACCATATTAATATTATCAGACTTTTGAGAAAAATCTCCACCATATAAAAGAGAGTAGAAGAAAAGATAAATGACCAGAGAGAACAGAGATGACATAGAGAGAAGAATAAAATAATAATTAAAATCCCCAGAGACACACGAGGAGCTACTATATCTATAAAACAAGAACAGGTTGCTACACAAAGACAAATAATTATAGAAAAAAAGAGTGCTCTAAAAAATTTTTAAATATGCTGGATAAATATAAAAGAAAGCACAAGAGTTGAAAAATAAGGAGCTCTCCCAGAAAGTAGAACGAAAGGTTGGCCGGGTGCAGTGGCTCACACCTGTAATGCCAGCACTTGGGAGGCCAGGTGGGTGGATCACTTGAAGTCAAGAGTTCAAGACCAGCCTGGATAACATGGTGAAACCCCATCTTTACTAAAAATACGAAAATTAGCTGGGCATGGTAGAGGGTGCCTGTAATCCCAGCTACACTGGAGGCTGAGGTAGAAGACTTACTTGTGAACCCAACAGGTAGAGGTTGCAGTGAGCTAAGATTGCACCATTGTACTCCAAGTTAAGTGACAAGAGCAAAACTCTATCTCAAAAAATAAAAAATAATTAAAACAAAAAAAGAAAGTAGAACGAAAGACAAAAGAGACAGAGCACATGAAAGAAAACATAATAATCTGGGAGCTCCAGTGGGGTCCTACTCAGCCATTCTGACCTATGTGCAACCTGGAAATTAAGGAAGTTAACATCCCTCATGAGGCAGTCCTTGACCACTGGAGGCTGGGAGGCTATGGATAAATGAGTTCATCTCCTATCCTTGGAACAAATAATTCCATGGTGTTCTCTCTGTGTTTCCTAAAGGAATCTCTGATGGGATCAACCCCCACTAGAGTTACTTATAATGATACACATCCTTGGATTAGCTTTCCTCTTCCTCTGTTAAATTCTTTTTTTTTTTTTAAGACTGAGTCTGGCTCTGTTGCCCAGGCTGGAGTGCAGTGGCATGATCTTGGCTCACTGCAACCTCTGCCATTAGGGTTTGAGTGATTCTTCTGCCTCAGCTGCCTCAGCCTCCTGAGTAGCTGGGACTACAGTTGCACGGCACCATACCTGGCTAATTTTTGTATATTTAGTAGAGATAGAATTTCAGTATGTTGGCCAGGCTGGTCTTGAACTCCTGACTTCAAGTGATCTGCCCACCTCAGCCTCTCAAAGTGCTGGGACTACAGGCATGAGCCGCTGTGCCTAAATATACGAATTTTTGTATATTTAGTAGAGACGGAGTTTTGCTCTATTGGCCAGGCCGATCTCGAACTCCTGGCCTCAAGTGATCTGCCTGCCTCGGCCTCCCAAAGTGCTGGGATCACAGGCATGAGCCACCGCACCTCTCTTTCACTCTTTAGTCTCCCCACCTCTATTTCCTCAGACCACTTCCCCAAATAAACTATTTGCACACAAGATCCTGTCTTGACCTCTGCTTTTAAAGGGAATTTAAGACAAAAAAAGGTTCCCACATTTTTCACTATTACAAAAAAATCCTGATTTATGTTTTTATGTTTCCTTGTGACCATGTGTGAGTTTTTCTCTAAGGTGTAAACCTAAAAGTAGAACTGCTGAGTTACAGGACGTGTGCATTTTCAATTTTATTAGAAATTGCCAAGTTACTTTCCCATATGGTGGGACATTGTTGTCCACACAGTTGAAAATTCCCATTTTCCCACATTCTTTTCAATATTACTGTTGTCTGGTTTTAATTTTTGCCAGTGACATAGAGCCTCATTATTGTTTTTAATATGCATCTCCTTGACCACTAACAAAGTTGAGCATCTCTTCATAAGTTCATTGCTCATTTTGTTTTCATGTATTTTGCTTGTTCATATCTTTTGCCCATTTTCTATAGGTTTTCTTTGCCTTTTTATTGATTTATAGAAGTTCTTCATACATTCTAGATACAAATCCTTTGTTAAATAGGTTGTGAAGATTTTCTCTGAATGTTTCTTCAAATTTTGCCTATGATGCTTAGTTTTTACTTTTCAATGTGATAAAATATATTTTCCCTTTATTCTTTCTAATTTTTATGTCTTGTTTTAAAAAATCTTTTTGTGGTACTTTACGATAATATTTACTTCTTTCCTTTCAGAATTCTACATTTTGGTTTTATGTTTAGGGCTTTAATACACCTGGAATTTGTTTTCATACAGGGTATAAACAATAACTCTTTTTTATTATTTTTTTTTTTGAGACAGAGTCTTGCTCTGTCATCCAGGCTGGAGTGCAATGGTGCAACCTCAGCTCACTGCAACCTCTGCCTCCCGGGTTCAAGTGATTCTCCTTCCTCAGCCTCCTGAGTAGCTGAGACTACAGGCACCTGCCACCACACTTGGCTAATTTTTGTATTTTTTAGTAGGGACGGGGTTTCACTATGGTCAGGCTGTTCTCAAACTCCTGACCTCGTGATCTGCCTGCCTCGGCCTCCCAAAGTACTGGGATTACAGGCTCGGCCAGGAATAACTCTTTTTGAGCTACCAGGCATTGAGAAGTTTTACTTTGCGTTAAAAAACGTTTCTTGTACAGACATCTTGGCATTTTGCATAATGTATATTTGTCAGACCTAGAAATGGCAGAAAGGTAGAAAACAAGGGGAAAGCATTGAGAAACTAGGGATGGTAGGAGAATTTCAATTTCACATTTTATCCAAATGTGAGTACTGTGACCTTGTTTGGGCAAAGCAATCACATAAAAACCACTTTGAAAAGGTTTACATTGGTCTCAATTATCTACAGGAGCAACATTAGTGAACATTTTTTGATTCCTTCACTTCCATTACTCAGTTGGAATATGCTCAGGGACATTGCAAAAGCTATGAAATGGGAAAATAAGTAGCTTCATTCCGAACCAAACACAATGAGAAAAGCAGGTCTGCAGGAAGAAAATTACATTTCAAAGACTAAGTTAAAAAGTTTGGGGATTTTCTACTATTTTGGAATAGTTACTCACTTTATATTCATTCATTCATTCAGCATGCATGTATTGAGCATCTACTCCATTCCAACGTCTATCCTGGGTGTAGAGAGCTATAGAGATGAATAAGTCCCTCCCTTGCTCTCAACAATTTATCTTTTAGGCAAAAAGACAATTGTGTAAGGAAATAAATTGTCATTCTATGTGATAAACATATGAAATGGCTACCATACACCATTTAAACATAGCATCGAGGAGGAGGAATTAGTTATCTAGGTTGGGGAGGAGGAGGCAGTCAACGAGATGCTCTTGGAGCTAACACTTCAGGAGCTATTCAGGGGTGAACAGTAGTTGACCAGGTGGACAAGGAGGAAAGTGTTAGATGCCTTCAAAGGACATTCCAATCAGAGGGAGTAGAGAAAGCAGACATGTGAGAGGCAATTGTGCCTCTAGGTGGTGGGGAGGGTCTAAAAATGTCACACAAACAGAATCTATTTTCCCAATTTTCTATTTCTCCTCTTCAGTTTGAACTTGTCTTAGTTCTGAAGAAAAGGCATATATCATCAAAGTAAGCAAATACAGCTGAAATTTACCTTCTTTTGCATATATACCCAGATTTCTTTCATTTGTCTAATAATTTTCTTTAAGCACCTACTGTGTGCCAGGTGCTAGCAATACTTAAGGAATTCTTGTGAAAAGACAGACAGAAATACAGACATTAATAAGACAGATCTTCTAATGGAAGGTTGTACCCAGGTCCTAGAAGTGAAAAGAGAGCACCTAATTCTGCCTGGGAGAGTCAGGGAAGACAGATTGAGGAAGTGCTCCTTAAGCTGAAATTTGACAGGTAAATAAAGTTTGCCAGGCAGAGAAGTAGGAAACAGACAATTCCAGGTGGAGGCTGCAGGATGTTATGCTACCAGTGTGGTCACTTAACCCCTTTCAGCTGCAACTGTCTCACCCACAACGCCCTGCTGTGGAAAGAGAAGCAAAGTCATCCTTTGAAGGATGGTGACTGCTGACTGGACCTCTTCACAGGCAGACAGTGTCCTGTGAAGTATCCAGACACAAGTGCTTTACCTAATTAGGAGGCATTGGTAACTGACCAATCAGACTGCATCCCCTAAGAATTTAGAGAATACAAATTGGACTGTCTGGTAACAGTAGAAGGATGATGAAGCCAGCTCTCAGAGAAAAGAAGAAACTTGGCTAGAGCACCTGGTGCCTACTGTCTCCTTGGATCCTAAACAGCTTTTTTTTTTTTTTTTGCTATTATTTTTTATTGACACATGATAATGTGTACATAATTAAAGGGAATAGTGTGATATTTCAACACGTGTATATTTTTGTATCCATGAACCAATCTCTTCCCATCCTTCCCTCACTCCTACTCTTCCCTGCCTCTAGTAACCACTATTCTACTCTCTATTTCTATGAGATCAATTTTTTTAGCTTTCACGTCTGAGTGAGAACATTCAGTATATATCTTTCTGTGCCTGGCTTAACATGTCTTCCAAGCTCATCTAAGTTGCCACTAATGACAGAATTTCATTTTTAATGGCTAAATAGTATTCCACTGTGTGTGTGTGTGTGTGTGTGTGTGTGTGTATGACATTTTATATATATATATATATATATATATATATATATATATATGACATTTTCTTTATTCATTCGTCTGTTGATGGATGCTTAGGTTGATTCTATATCTTGGCTATTGTGACTAGTGCTGCAATAAACATGAGAATACAGATATCTCTTTGACATAATCATTTCATTTCCTTTGGATATACACCCAGTAGTGTGATTGATGGTAGCTGTATTTGTAGTTTTTTTTTTTTTTTGAAAGAAAGAAAAAGAGAGGAAAGAAAGTGAGAGTGAAAGAAAGAAAGAAAAAGAATGTATGAGAGAAAGAAAGAGGAAGAAAAAGAGGGAGAGAGAACAGGATTCTTGTTCTACTGCCCAGGCT
>CAUYLG010041458.1:0-17616 GCA_963573385.1 Cacajao melanocephalus | reverse complement strand
ATGTGTCGGTACAGCTCCGACTACATCCGTTATATGATTACATAGAAAGATTATATGGAACTAAGCATGATTATATATATAAGCTTGATATAGTAAGCACTGAGTTATTACATGATTGTATAGAAAGATTGTATGGGACTAAGTATGATTTTATATATAAGCTAGATATAGCAAGCAGTGAGTTATACTTCAGGCACTGACTGTGCCTGGGGTCTGCACAGTTCTCCTTCCTCGGTGCCCATGGGGGGTGTTATCAAGAGAGCAGCCCGAAGCTCCCACGTGCTCTGCTCACACTGGCAGTCTTGGCTTTTCTTCTGTGATTCCTTTTTATTTTTATTTTATTGTGTGTGTAAATATGTATATATGTGTGTGTCTGTGTGTATGTGTGTATATATAGCCTCCGGAGTAGCTGGGATTACAGCAAGGAGTCCATTCCCATTAGGTCATCGAGGCAAGGGTCGTGTGCAGTAAGGGGTCCACCCCCATTAGGTCACCGAGGCATGGAGGTGGGCTGTGCGCAGTGAAGAGGGTGCAGTGTGCCTCTATCTGTGGGCGTGCTACTTCTAAGAAGACTTATAGGAGGATGCTTAAGTGACACAGCAGTGACAGAGCTGTCAGGGTTACCGCCACCTGCTGGCAGCTTCCAGTGAGTTCTATGGGAAGATACTTTTCGAGCAGCACAGTAGCAAGAGCTGATGAAGTTCACAGTCACCAGGGTGGATTGCCGTCTGAGGGCAGCCGTCCACAAGAACCGGAGCAAGGTCCTACAGCTCCATTATCAGGAGGAGAGGCTCTCGCCCCAAGCCTGCCATACAGCGGGTACCTTTACGATACTGAACGCGGCCGCCTGGGTCATGGATCCTTGTCCTGGTGTAACTGTTTTCCCTTAAGTCATGCTCTGCACTGTGTCTGCTCTAGGCATTCCTCCGATTATGAACTAAGATATAGTTTTATATATATATATGGAAATAACTGAGTGGCCAGACTATAAACTGAGATCTTCTTCAGATCTTAATTGTGCCAGGATACTGCTTAGCTCTCCTTCCTCGGTGCCTATACGGTGGGTTACCGACAAGAACTCACTCATTACCAAAGGGAGCGCACCAAGCCACGCATGAGGGATTCCCCCCATGACCCAAACACTTCCCACCAGGCCCCACCCCAACATCAGGGACCACATTCTCATATGAGATTTGCAGGGGCTCACCTCCAAACAGTATCAGGTATAGTACTAGTTCTTATTTATTTTATTTTTTTTTTTTGAAACAGAGTCTCACTATGTCACCCAGGCTGGAGTGCAGTGGCGCAGTCTTGGCTCACTGCAACCTCTGCCTCCCGAGTTCAAGCGATTCTCCTGCCTCAGCCTCCTGAGTAGCTGGGACTACAGGCATGCACAACCACACCCAGCTAATTTTGTATTTTTGTAGAGATGGGGTTTCACCATGTTGACCAAGCTAGTTTTGAACTCCTGACCTTGTGATCCACCCACCTCGGCCTCCGAACGTGCTGGAATGACAGGCATGAGCCACCACAGCTGGCCAGATATAGTGCTGGTTCCTCAGGCTGTTCCAGGCTGGGGCTCTTACAACAAGACCGCTGTGAACGCGTGGGCAGACTTCCGCACGAACATCAGTTTCCACCCGAGTGTGACACGCTCAGTCCCTGGTAGGTTTACTTATAACTGTTCTTTTTGAAACCAAGTTGTCGCTCTTGTTGCCCAGGCTGGAATGAAATGATATGATCTTGGCTCACTGCAACCTCCGCCTCCTGGGTTCAAGTGATTCTCCTGCCTCAGCCTCCTGAGTACCTGGGATTACAGGCAGGCACCACCACGCCCGGCTAATTTTGTATTTTTAGTAGAGGCAGGGTTTCTCCATGTTGGTCAGGCTGGTCTTGAACTCCCGACCTCAGGTGATCTGCCTGCCTTGGCCTCCCAAAGTGCTGGAATTACAGATGTGAGCCACCACACCCAGCCCTACTTATAACTTCCTAAGAAACTGCCAAGCCAACTTCCAGAATGGCAGCACCACTTTGTCTTCTCACCAGTGATGTCCAGAGTTCCAGCTGCTCTGCAACCTTGGTGATACTTGGCACTTATTAGCAGTTTTTCCCTGAGCCACCTGGCAGCTGTGCCAGCACCCACCGTGATGCTGGCTGGCCCTTCCCTGGCAGCTGTCTCTTCCCGAGCCTACTGCTGTCCCTGTGTCCTCTTTGCTCAAATGTCTGTTTCAGCTCTTACCAACTTTCTAACTGGAATGTGTGTGTTCTTACAGTGGAGTTTAGAGATTTTTATATATTACTGGATACAAGTCCTTGGTTGGATATATGATTTGCATATATTTTCTCCCCAAGTCTTCCAATTTCTGAATGTTGGCAACTAATTTAAGATTTTCTCTTAAAACAAACAAAAACAAACAAACAAAAACACTGTAACCCAAATAAAACAGAGATGTAAGCTGAATGGGGTTCAGGGACTTTGATTTTTTTTTTTTTTTTTTTTTTTGCCTCTGGTCTAGCAAAAGCTTACAATCACTTTGTGAATGTTCAACAAGAATCCCGAGTCCTGTGTAACATGCTGTGTAGCTCCAGCACATATAGCATCACTCCTCTGTTCTCCCAGCTCAGGTCCAAAACCTTCGTGTTTGCCTGCTCCCACCCTTCTTCCAAACAGCCTGCCAGCGCTCAGTCCCTGCCCCACCCAAGCGCTCCTGCTTAGGGCCCAGAGTTTTTAAACAGAGTTTCCTGGGTACAACCTCCTTCCTGGGAGGCCAGAGTCAGGTGTGTGTGTTCAGGAGCCCCCCGCTGAACCTCAGGGCCTCCAAGGTGGGGTGGGAAATCCACTCAAGGCCTAGAGAACTCTTTAGCCGCCTCCAGTGCGGGGGCCCTCCAGAAGCGGACACAGGCCCTGTGGCCTTAGGAGCAGACCAGGGCCTGGAGTGTGCTGCTGTCCCTGGACAGGCACACCACAAACCTGAGACGACCTGGCCCTGAGGCCCCTCCTGGACGCCTGCCCAGCCCAGGACCCCCTACTCAGTTTTCTTCCCCACAAGCAGGATTTGCTGACTACAGGCCCAGCTCCATGGTCAGCTGGAGCCAGCACGGGGCTTGTGGGGAGTGAATGAGTGACCTGGAGGACAAGGAGCCCTGGGGACCTCACAGGGAGAGCTGACCAGCACCAGGACTCCGAGTGGCTTCAGCAGGGCAAACCCCTAGATCCTGGTCACAGCCCAGCCCACTCTGGGGCGCCCATTAACTTCCATGGAAGGCTTTGAGTTGCCCACTCTTGCCGGATACCCAGGCTGTCTCTACCACCAGAGCCTGGCTGGCCCTGGATTTCAGGGCAGCTTTCTCCCAAGGCCCAAAGCCTCAGCTGCTCGCTCAGCCTGGGCGCCTCCTCTCCAGCTCCTGTCCGAGCCGTCACCTCGGCCCAGCATCTCCTGCACCCCATCGACCTGGGGGCTTCTTCTCTACCCACACAGCCCTGAGGGCCCACCCTGGCACCAGGCAGCTGCTGCCCATCTGCGGGCTCCCCGCCCTCTGTTCCGTGCCCCTCCATCTTGGGGGTACCCTGGCCTCGGCTCTCTGCACCCCTGCTCAAAAGGGGCAAAGAACCTTCCCCTGGCCGTTTATTTTTCCCAGAAAGAAGTGACAATTTTTTCTTTTCGGGTCGTAAGCACAGGACTGAGGGAGAACCTGGCTGAACAAAAGGAAAATCAGGAAGCAGCCCATGGAGGGGCTTTGGGGAACCTGTAACATCCTCCTCGAGCTCCCGGGGACGCCCCTGGAGGGCAGGCAGATTCGAGGGCGCCGGGGGCCCCCGCGAGGGAAACGGGAGGTCGCGCGTCTGGCAGCGGTTCCCGGCGGCTGGTGGCCATCGCTGCGGACACATCCCGAGGAGAGAACCCAGGAGGGCGGCGGGGTGGACTCGCGAGCTGAACGTGGAAGCGACTGCAGCCGAGAACTCCCGGGGCCTGCAGTGCCCGGAGGGGCCGCGGGCAGCGTGGGGACGGCGCCGTCAGCTCCCGAAGCCCGGTCCTGGGCGCGCGGACAAGCGCCTGGCCCCCACCTGGCTCCCCGGCGGTGCAGGGCCGGCGTCAGGAAGGAAGCTCCGCGGCCCGGACGCGGCTCCCGAAGCTACGCCTCCGGCGACCCACGCAGCGCAGCTCCTCGCGCCCGGGCGCTCTGCAGGCGCGGGCGGCATCCGAGCCAGCGTGGACGCGGAAGCCATGCTCGGGCGCAGCCCACGAGGGGAAAGGCGGCAAAAGGCGGGGCGAGGCGGGGCGGGGCGGGGCAAGGCCGCCTCTCGGCTCCCGGCCCCGCCCCCGCGCGGCCACCGAGGCTTGCGGTCCTCCCGGGGCCCAGAGCGTCCCGGAAGTGCGCGCCGGCCGGGCGGAGAGGGGCGGGGCCAGGCACTTCCGGCCGGCGCGCGGCGGCTTCCTCCCGCTCGGAAGGTGAGTGGGCGCGGGCGGCGGCGGCGGCGGCGGCTGCCGGCTCCCGGAGCCATCCTAGTCCGAGCTCGCGCGCCGTTCTCCGCGGTGCAGCCCCGCCCAGCCGGGCAGTGCCGCCCTTGCGGCCGCCGCTCGCCGTGACCTTGGCCTCGGGCCGGTCCCGGGGAGCGGGGTGGGCTTCTGAGGGTGGTCGCGGGGCAGCAACGGACCCCCCCGCCCAGCGGCCGTGGCGATCGCGGGTGTCCGTTCGCAGGGCGCCTTTCCCAGGCACCCGGTGAAGGCAGCTGTCGTCATCCCCACTCTGCAGATGGGAAACTGAGGCCCGGAGGGTCCCGCCACTCGGGAGCGTGGAGCAGCCGCACCCCAGCGCAGCACCGCCGGGCAGACGCGCTCTGCGCGGAGCTCCCGGCGATCGGGCCCGCTCCCACGCGGCTGGGAACCGAGGGGCGGAGAATGCTTCCCCCGGGCCGCTGGCAGGAGTGCCCCCTCCCCCTTCAGCCTAGAGCTCAGAGTTTGTGCGTCCCTGGTGGTAAAGGGGCGTCTACCCTGTGACGGCCGCCTCCGCTCAGTCCTGGGGGTCAAGCCAGGGTCGGGGTGATCTAGCAGGCCCTTTTACCAGATGTCCCCAAAAGTTGACTAAGTAACTTGAGATGTGACTTCAGGGTGGAGGACCTGCACCCAGTGTGACGCCTGCAGCCCCACCCTGTGTCCACTTCCCCTGGCGGCCAGACCCTTCCCACCATTAGGGGATGGAGGCTGGCCCAGTGGCCGGGCGCTGGGGTGGCGGCCGTGTGGGAACTGCCTCTCCCACTTCCTCCAAGCAGACACTGTCTGCTGTCCTTATATCTGAGTTTCTGTTAACTTCTGTCCATTCCCGTTCCTTTCTTCACTCCCTGCCCCAGATAAGGAGTTCCTACTCTAGCACGGTGTGAAGGAAAAGTCACTTCTCACATTGGACTCAAGCCATTTTTGCAAACCAAACTAAGAAGTATCTTGGAGCCCTGAGTGAGTCTCCCAGCGCTGAGGGAGGGCTGGGCTAGGGGTACCAGCCTGCAGCCTCTGAGGACTGTGTAGTGTCTGAGGAAGAGGGTTCCCCTCTCTGGAAATGCCTCTCCTCTGTTGTTCAGGAAAAGCCTTGCTAAGATTTTCTCCAAAACACTCATGCGCCAGCAGGCATATTTCAGGTTTCAGCCCTCCCACAGGCCAGAGCAACTGAGGTTTTTCTGGAAGACTCCATCTGCCTTTCTCTGGGGGAGGGGGTGACACCATGGGTTGGAAAGAGATGCCAGAGCCTATACTGGGACAGGAGCTTTGCTTCAGCAGGTCTGCTGTGCTGCCCAGGCAGTGGCCACTTCCTAAGAGTTCCTTCCAAAGCTTTTTTTTTTTTCTTTTGAGACTGAGTTTACTCTTGTTGCCTAGTCTGGAGTGCAGTGGTGGGATCTCAGCCCACTGCACCCTCCTCCCGGGTTCAGGTGGCGCTCCTCCCTCAGCCCCGAGTAGCTGGGATTACAGGCATCTGCAGCTGTGCCTGGCTGATTTTTGTATTTTTAGTAGAGATGGGGTTTTACCATTTAGCCAGGCTGGTCTTGAACTCCTGACCTCATGATCCACCTGCCTTGGCCTCCCTAAGTGCTGGGATTACAGGTGTGAGCCACTGCGCCCAGCCACTCAAAGAGTTATTCCTTACTGAATAAACATGCCAAGTCCCCAGACTGCTAGAAACCCCAGGCCTGTGTGTGCCTGTGGGTTCACCTTCCATCCTTGCTCCTCCTGGAGTCGAGAAGCCTCCGTCTCCCCTGGGAACTGGCATGCTGCCTCCTCCTGCACCGCCCCCACATTCCTCTCCACCCCTCATCTGCTGTGGTTTTCGTTTTCCCCAGGTCCCAGGTGTGACACCTTCAGCAGGTCTCAGGGAAGATGGCAGCCCCAGGGGACGTTCCAGAGTCCCCCTCTGTCCCGTCCCCTGTCAGTCTCTCATCACCAGGGACACCGGCAGCCCAGCACCACGAGCCTCGACTTCTCCGTGGGCATCAACATGGTACTCACCCACCTGCTGTGCGCCCTCCTCCCTGCATTCCCTGCCCACATCTCTTGCCCCATCTCTTCCTGACCTGCCACCCTGGCTGGCTAAGAGGTGCCTCCAGACACCTGTGCAGCTCTTTCAGCAGCTGAGGCTCCCACACCCTCAGGCTGGGGCTGGGCACGGATTGGGTTGGGTTGGGGCAGCAGTGGTTGAGGCTGGGGCCAAGTCTGAGCTCTGGCTTCCTAGGCACGGCTCCCCACATTCTGTTTGTTTCCTGAGTTGGGGTATAGGAGGGAAAGTGGCCTCAAAATCTGAGTCGAGCATGACTGGGAGCAAGGTGTCTCCCCTCGGAGTCTTTGTTGTCATGCAGAAATGGAGCGGCCATAGTCCCTGCCAAGCTGGTTTGGGTGTGATCACTGCTGGCCTTGCTCCACCTGCAATGGGGTGGCCTCGTGGTCACATAGCAGGCTCTGGAAGTTGAGGTGTAGGGGAGTCCCAGCCCCATGCTACCTGGGCTCTGCTCCCTCTCAGAGTTCAGGGACCCTGAGACTCCATCTCTGCTATGTGTCCCACAGGAGGCCTGGCCTACGGCCTCATGGCCCAACCCAGCACCTGAGCTGCTGACAGCAGGGTCAGGGCCCCACATAGGTCAAGCCTGGAGAGCTGGTACCTGGCCCAGGAACAGGGGCAGCCTGGCCCAGGAACAGGGGCAGCCTGGCACAGGGCTCTCCCTCTTGGGGAGTTGGTGTCCTGGTGGCTGACGGGACCGCTGAGACTTGTGGAGAGCAGCTGCGCTGCATGGGGCCCTCAGGTAGGCACTCAGATGGGGACAGAGAGGCCAGGGGGCTCCCCTAAGGAGCCAGGACCAGGGTGAGTTGGAGGAGCAGGGAGCCAGCTGGCTTGGGATCCACTCCCCCGAGGAGCAGAAGCCTGCAGGCGTGCCGTCTCTGCTGCTGTGTCCTGAGCAGCTCCCCCGGAACTGCGAGGAGGCCGGGAAGAGGCACCCACGGGCTGCCTGTCCTGGCCAGGGGCTACCTGGAAGGATCCCAGGACCCCACAGCACACGCTGTGCCAGGCCGTGGCTGGGCCCCCACCCATGCCCCCGAGGACTGTGCTCCTCACCCCTCGCTCAGTCGGAATCTCAGGGCCGCACTTGGCATCTCATGTCACCTGTAGACAGCTGAGGGGAGTCCTCCAGTCCTGTTACCAGTGGGGACATGGAAGCCCAGAGGCTGGCAGAATTCACTCTGCATCCATCTGACTCCGGCCACGCCCTGGCACTCCCCCTGGGCCTGGTGAGATGTGGCTTCTCTAGGGGGCCCGTCTGAGGGAGGGGACAGCCCAGCAGATCATCTTGGGGCAGCACAGGACACAGGCTGAGGGGGACTGCAGTCCAGGTTCTGCGGGATAAGAAGCTGATGCCCAGGCGGAGGCTGGGCCCAGGGCTCATGGAAGGGCTGGGGCCAGGCCCCCTGAGCGTGCAGGGCTGCACTAGCCCCGGCCCTGTGTCCACCAGCCATGGGCAGCCTGGCCCAGAAAACTAGGCATAGGTCGCCACCCCCACAGGCCTGGAAGCCTCCTGGGCACTGGAGCCACAGCCCAGTGCCCTGAAACCCCCAGGGTTTTGCCTCGAAGGAGGGAGTGGGGGCTGCACGCGGAGCTTCCACCCTCCCGTGCTGTGCCAGAAACAGCAGGCGGGGAGGACAGACGAGCTTGGCCCTAGGAACAGCAGGTGTGGCTGCTTCCCGCCAGGAGGAGATTGTGATGGAGGTACAGTGGGGCCTGGGTAGGCTGGCAGGTAACCAGAGCTAGATGAGGGTGGCCTTCATCCCGTCTTCATGCTGGTGACCCCGGTGTAGAGAGAACGGGGCCAGGCTGCGGCGATGGGTGGCTCCTGTCCCAACTTAAGCAGTCGGTGAAGGCAGGGGCTGCCTCTGGGAGTTTCCAGCTTCCTCTGCTCTCTGGGAATGCCCGGGGCCACAGATTGCTGAGCCAGGGACACCTTGGTGTTTCTGGAACTCACCCAGGGCCGTCCCACCAGTTAGGGGCCAAGCCAGGACTTGGAGCTGCAGCCTCCCGATGCCCAGACCAAGGTTCTCCGGGGCCCACCCAGGCACGCGTGGCCACCTCAGCAGCCTTGGGCTGCACTGCTGGGCACCAGGCTGTGAGGTGTCGGGAAGCAGAGGAGGTCCCAAGGAGGAGCCATTTGTCAGCAGGGAGGGTGGTGAAGGGCATGGGGAGTGGCAGGGGGAGCTTCTCTGCAGTGCTCCCTGCAGACATGAAGCTGGGCTCCCACAGCTTGAGGGCATGGCCTAGCCCAAGTCCCACAGAGCAGGAAGACCAGGCAGCTGGGAAGGGGCCACAGCTCCTCATCCCCCAGGACCTCTGTGGTCCCCATGGAGACACAGATCAGGAGCTGGGCTTGGGGACAGAGGGTCCCGGCACAGCTCCTAGGGACTGTGTTGTGCCCAAGGCCACGCCCACCAGAGCCAGCGCTGCCTGAGCAAGTTCTGGAAGGTTTGCCTAGGAGTCCCGCAGGTGGAGGGGCAGTCTGTGGGCAGGAGGACGTGATGGAGGGGAGCTTGCAGCCCTGTGGGGCTTACTCAGTGCACAGGCTGGCAGGGAGGAGCCCATGGGCAGGGTAGGGTCACCCCGAGACAGACACAGCATCTTTCCACATAGAGTGCCTGGCCCTGGCACCAGAGATCTGGACTCCAGGTACCACTGACCGCCCCCAGCGCCTGGCTTGCCCCTCTAACTCACCCTGGTCCGGGCGCAGGCACACAGCGCTTACTGTGCCATTTTATATACAAAGAAAGGCAGCCAGGAAAGCACCCAGCCCCTCGCTTCCACCTGGAAGACCAGCCCCAGCAGGTGGGCAGTCCTGGTGCTTCCTCAGTTCGGGCCACACTGTCCCTGTGTCCCAGCACAGCAGTGGGAGGGCACTGGCCAGGTGAGGGGCCAGTGAAAGCGAGGCAGGGTACTTCACACAGAGCCAGCAGGGTGGGGAGCAGGGTCCTGCTGTTCACCTTGTGGAGACCTGGCACGGCCCCAGCACAGCTAGCAGGTGGCAGGTGACAGCTCTGCAGAAACGGCCTGAATGTGGGCAGGCGTCAGGAGCCAGGGTTAGGCAGTGGAGTGACGGTGACCCATACTGTGTGCAGCCTGCCTCTGACCCTAGGCCAGCCCCATCTTCCTCTAGAGAAGGGTCTAGGAAGCCCTTTGACCTGCCTGAACACGGCAGGTTCCCAGGGAGCTGGGTGCCATCCTTAGTCGGCTCGTTCTGAAGCAGAGTGGAGACAGTGCACACCGCCTGGCATCATTTGATTCTGAGGGTGTCTCCGGGTACCCCACAGGTGGCAGCAGCTTTGACGTGCTTCCTAGCTTGGTGATGTCACTGGCCCTCTTAAAGTGATGGCCCGGGGAACATTCCACCTGTCAGTGCCAGGGCATGGCCCCAGGAACAAAGCTGGAATCGGGGGTCGCTTTCTCAGAGTCCTGCCAGGTACCCTCCAGTGGCATCCCAGCCCAGGTCAGAGGTGGCAAGGCTGTCTCAGGTGGTGCCCTCACCACCCCCCACCAACAGGAGCACGGTGCTGGAGCCTGCCCTGCATTGGCCATCTGTGGAACAAGCCAGCTAGCTCCCCTGGCTGCCAGGGGAGGGTGACATGGTGGCCACAAGCTGGGGATGATGGTCAGAGCCCAGAGAGTCCAGTGCCCCCAGGCCTGTCCCCACATTGGGGAGCATATCTGAAAAGGCCCAAAGGTGGTTTTGAACCCCCCATATCCTGCTTCAGGACAGCCAAGCAGTTCTGGACCCTCGGCTCAAGGAAGGAACATGGCACAGCCGCCCCCACCTGCTGAACATCCCAGCCCTTCATGGCTCTGGAGTGGCGCCACCCATGTTGGGCCTCCCCTCACTCCTCAGCCTGGGCTCAGAGGGTCTCCCGGGGAGCTGACCTGAGGGCGGGTAGGCGTGTCGGGTGAGTGTCTGGCCTGTCTGGGGAGGCCCGCCCTCCACGGTGGGCTAAGCTGGTCACCACCGCAGCCGGGACAGCCGTGCCTGAGGCTGGAGAAGCCCATGAAAGACTCACAGCCAGGCGCTGTGTTGTGAACTGGAGGGGGACGGGAGCCTCTGCCCACGCCAGCGCTGTGTCCTTCTGTGCCCATCTCTGCATTGCCATTGCTGGGGGTGCCCAGACTCAGCCTGGTGGGGCAGAGCCACCCTCCCTGCTGTGGGCAGAGGGCAGATAAGGCACCAGGGTGGCGCAGCACTGAGAAGACAGGTGAGACTCCAAACGGGCCTGGGCCCTGCAGCGTGAGAAGAGCTGCCCACTGGCCTCGGGCAGTGGAGCCATGTCTTAGCAGTGGTGCCTGCGCCCCTCCCTCCTGCGTCTGTGCTCCTTGAATGTTAAGGCCGTGCCCCCCTGCCACCCCTGTCTTGGCTGTGAGGAGGGTCTTATTCCTGGGTGCCCAGGCCTGGTATGCCGGGGAATAAGGGGCTCACGGATAGGCCCAGCCTATTCCTCAGTGTCCACCTGAGGAATCGGGCCAGTGCAGCGGGCCCGCTCAAAACAGCTGCCTGCACCGGGGCTGGGTGCTTATCAGGGACAACGGGGAGCCCCGGAGGGACAGAGAGGCAGCCTGGGGCTGTGGGAGGGAGGCTTTGTGAGGCACCAGTGTGGGAGTCCGCAGGGCCAGCCCTCTGAGAGGCCACTCCAAAGCAGCAGTGTGCGGTGGTGGGGTGGGGAGGAGGGCAGGCCACAGCCTGCCAAGGTGACAGAGCCGTCTTGGGCTGCAGGAGAACTGCTTTGAAGCTGCTCCAGGTTTTGGCTCTGCTTACTGGGCTAAAGGGGAATGAGCTCCCAATACTGGGCCCTGGAGAAGGAGGCTCTTGAGCCGAGCTGGGAAGGAAGGTAAAGGGCATTCGTGGCCAGAGAAGCCTGAGAGTGGGCGCAGGCAGGGCTGACCTGCTGCTGGGGGGACCAGGAGGACCAGGAGGTGTACTGTGTCCGTGCCACAGCCCAGGAGCATGTTGCGGTCAGAAGAGTGGGGGCAGTGGTCCAGAGGGTGGAGGTGAGCCCAGCCCCCCTGCCCCCCAGGCTCCCCAGGCTCCAGCCCTGAGGTCCTCTCCCAGCCGTCTGACCTGGATCTCCAAGACATAGAGGAAGTGGAGATGGTCAGAGACACCTTCTGGCCCGGTGAGTCAGCAGAACTGGGTTAACCGTGTTACTGAGGGACCACAGTCTGCACTCGCCACCGCTGTGGCACCCCCAATGCTGGCACCACCCCCTGCCTGGGGCCCCGTCTCTTCACTGGCACCAGCTCACCTCTGCCCCGAGGCCCCTCCCCCACTCTAAAGCCAGGCTAGTCACTGAAGCTTCCTGAGGTGGTGACTGCAGCCCGTGGCCACCTGCCCCAGTGGCCGGGTGGACACAAGCAGGAACTCCTCCCTCCCCTCTACGTGCTTCGGGCTGGGGCCTCTGGCTCAGGGCACCACTGTCCCCCCAGATCCACCAGACAGTTATCTGGGTCCCCTCCTACTTCGTCCCCGAGATGGCCTCACCTCAGCCTGGCTGGAGCTGTGTCAATCCAGGTCCCCTGCACCTCCCCCATGAGAAGCCCTCTGGGTTCCCGCAGGTGATGTTGGTGATGTGGCTAGATTTAACACATCTGGGCGGCCCCGCGGTGGGGAGCAAGTATCTGAGGTCAGGTCCCTGGAAGGAGAACCTGGGCCAGAGAATTGCCTGGGAAGCTCCTGGGGTGGGTATGGGAGCTGGGCGGCAGGGTACTTGCCATCGAGGCCTGGGCAGCCCCGTGAGGAGCTGTGCCCATACAGACCACACCCTCAGTGAGGGCTTTGGGCAGCTTCTGGAGCCCCCCAGGTTCGAGGTCCTCACCAACATTCAGTGCTCCCTCCTGGCTGAGAGGGTGACCCCACCCACGGTCTGTTGCCACGGCCGCCAAGTGACTGCGGGTGGTCCCAGCAGCTGTGGGTAACACTGCAACGACTCACGCCCCCGTGTCTATGACAGCCCTCCTGCGCACGGCATTCTGAGCCCCTGCCCGCTTGTCTCCCATCCACTGGGCGCCCGGCCCCTCCCTGTCCCCTCTGAGCCCCCCTGCCCAGCTCTTCTCACGCCGTTCCCCTCCCTCTGTGCCACGGTGGGGGCACGCTGGTACTATTCGCCTCTGCTGTTTCTCATTCCAGACTCCGAGCCAGAGCAGGCCCCAAGTTCTCCCGGCCCGCGGGCCCCTGACGAGGGGGCGGGCGGAGGGCTGCGCAGCCTCCTGAGGAGCCTTCCCCGCAGGGCCCGGTGCGGCGCAGGCTTCGAGCCCGAGTCTGGCGCGGAACGGCCGGCGGGCCAGCCCCCCGGGGCCGTCCCCTGCCCCCAGCCGCGGGGCGCCTGGCGCGTGACGCTTGTGCCACAGGCAGCAGCCGGGCCGGAGGACACACCCGAGCGGGCCGCCGAGCTGGGAGTCACCTTCGGCCGGAGCCGGCAGGGCGGCGTGCGGGGGGCCAAGCCGCACAGGTGCGAGGCCTGCGGCAAGAGCTTCAAGTACAACTCGCTGCTGCTGAAGCACCAGCGCATCCACACGGGCGAGAAGCCCTACGCCTGCCATGAGTGCGGCAAGCGCTTCCGCGGCTGGTCCGGCTTCATCCAGCACCACCGCATCCACACGGGCGAGAAGCCCTACGAGTGCGGCCAGTGCGGCCGCGCCTTCAGCCACAGCTCGCACTTCACGCAGCACCTGCGCATCCACAACGGCGAGAAGCCCTACAAGTGCGGCGAGTGCGGCCAGGCCTTCAGCCAGAGCTCCAACCTGGTGCGCCACCAGCGGCTGCACACGGGCGAGAAGCCCTACGCCTGCAGCCAGTGCGGCAAGGCCTTCATCTGGAGTTCCGTGCTCATCGAGCACCAGCGCATCCACACGGGCGAGAAGCCCTACGAGTGCGCCGACTGCGGCAAGGCCTTCCGCGGCCGCTCGCACTTCTTCCGGCACCTGCGGACCCACACCGGCGAAAAGCCCTTCGCGTGCGGCGCCTGCGGCAAGGCCTTCGGCCAGAGCTCGCAGCTCATCCAGCACCAGCGGGTGCACTACCGCGAGTAGCCGGGCGGGGGCTCGGGGCAAGGCCTCCTGCCTCCCCCGATCCTCCGTGGGCACTGCCCGGCATCGCATGCCACGTGTCCAGAATAAATTCTTTTTGATTGTTGGAAGTGGGAGCCGACACCTGCCTGGGCGAGGCCTTGGGGCAGCTTCCCATCCCCGAGGACCCGCTGCAGGATGGGGGTGATAGGGCTGCTCCGCCAACCTGCCACGAAGGGCCACGGGTCCCTGGGGCCTGGCGGGCGGCCCAAGGATCCTAGGGGAGGGTCTGAGGCCTGGAGGTGTCCTGACTTCCCAGAGACCGGAAGTAGTCAGGCCTGCCTGACACTGACAGCCCATCATCAACGCGGGGGGGGGGGGTGTGCCCAGAGCAGGGGATGACAGGGTGCACCTAGAGGCACCCACAGGCCTGGCCAGGCTGCCTGTCTGCCACCTGGGCAAGGGGTCTCTGACAATTCGGTTCCCTTGTGTATTTGGGAGGCCTCTGCTTCTGTCAAATGCCCCAGGCTCTTCCCCACACACCCTGTCAGCTCTGCTGCCTCTTCCCCCCGGCCTCCACTTAGTGGGGCCTGATGGGCAGCAATGGCCTGGGCCACCTCTGCGCTAGCCCCTTGCCCTGGGGTGTGGGGTTCAGGGTGTTCAGGTCTTGACAGGTGTGGGCTGGTACTGCCGGCCCCTCTTCAGAGCTGCTGGGACACTGCTTCTGGGCAGGGGAGTCTGAGACACACAGCCCTGGGAGAGTTTAGCTGGGGGTGTCCACAAAGTGCTGAGTGCCAGTGATTCTGCCAGTGCCTGTGCCCTCCAGGAGAGCTGGCAGGCCCCACTATGGGTTGAGGAGTTGCCTGGCCCCTCCAAGACTGCCCCTCTCCAGGTGTCACCTGCTGTGACTCGTCCAGAACTCTAGGCCTGGCCCCCAGGTGTGCCTCTGGCGGGCCTGTGAGGTCACTGTCCTGTGGAAGATGAAGGCTATCGTCCCCACTTTTTGGCAGTGTCTGCAGCGGCCTGCGCAGTGCGCATCTTCCGTCATAGCCCCTAGCGAGACCATTTTCCAGAGAACCTGGAGGCTCCGAGGTGACCCGTGGCTTGCTAAAGGTCACATGATCAGTGCTGGCACCAGCTGAATCCCAGGGCTTCCTGGCCAGCCAGCCACCCAGGCCCCTGTTGAGACAACGGGACCTCGTTTCCAGCTCAGAAGCCCCAGGAACGCGGCTTCCCGGCTTAGTCCCCGCCACAAGCCCCCCCCTGCAACGCGCCCCCGCCGGAGAGGCTGCGGTGCAGGGCCCCGTGCAGCCCTTGGGGAAGGCGGCCCCAGGCCCCGCCCGCCGGCCGGCCCTCGCCTCCCTCTGCAGTCCATGCTCCGGGGGCTCCATGGCCACCAGCGCTCTGGACGCTCCACCCCACCAAGTGAGAACTAGTCTAGGAGTGCGGGCTTGGAGGTCAGTGCGTCTGCCCGACAGCAGCTGGGAGGCAGGCGCCTCCTTGAGACGTCCTTGGTGTGCGGTGGGCCTGGGGTTCAGACTGCCGGCCTGAAAGGTAAGGGTGAGGACGCCTGCATTCTCCTTGTTCAGTAACACGCCTGGGCAGCCAGGCCAATGGGGCTGGCTCTGCAGGGACCGCTCCGCGCGCCCTCTGCCACCGGAGAGGATGACCCGGTGGCCCTCCACGCCGTCCTAGACAGCCCTGTAGGGGCCGGGGCGCCTGGAGGGGCGGGGAGTGGGCGGGGCCAGGGTGGAGCTGGGCGGGACAGGCTGGAGCCGGGGCGGGGCCGGGGGGAGCTGGGCGGGGCCAGGCGCACACTCCGCAGCTGGCGCGAGCCTCCGGAGCCGCGACTGCTCCGCGCGAGACTTCCCGGAGGGAGTGAGGCGCGGCCTGTCCGGCAGGGCTCCTTCTCCGCGCAGGGTGGTAAACCCTCAGCAAGGTCTCTCTGTGTCCCTTGTCGGGCCGGGCCCGCCGAGATGGGCTGAAATGGCATTTGCGCCTCTCCCAGTGTCTTCAGCGCCTCCAAGCCCGCAGGCACAGGGCTGATTCTCGAACGTTCCATGTGATCCGCTCAGCATTTCCCAGGAACCCCAGAGCGGCCCGGCAGGACCGCGGAGTGGATTTTTAAGGACATATGTCTACCCTGTGGTGGCTGCCAGGTGTATCAGCATGCAGTTGAGCAGGACAAGATATTCCTGCGCCCCTGCGCTGCGCTGGCCTCTTGGTCACGCCCCTGCCCATCCTCTTTCGATTTGCATCACTCCAGGGCCCTGGTCTGGGCGGCCACCCCCTGGACCGGCTCTGCCCCAGAGAGGAGCCTGGACGCGGGCCACCTGGAGCATCTCCAGCTCAACGGCCAACCTCCAACCCCACACCACCACCGCTCTCCCTCCTCTGACCCAAAACCCGATTATCAGCCTCAGCCTCTCCCTCCTCCCTGAAGTGACCAGGGATCTTCCTTAAGGACCCGATGGTCTCTGGGAGCCCAGCCTTAGGATCCGCCAGCCCTGATTCCATACCCCACACTTATCCTTCCTCACAGAGCCTGTTCCTGCCAATGACAGTGGAGGTAGCGCAGCCCCGTTGGCACCACACATGATGGCTAGAAGGATGGCATGGGTGGGGTTCTTTGCAAAGTGCCAGGCACACGACAGCAAATCCCCATAAAAAGAGCTCCTGGAAGGGCCTGTTGACAGCCTAAGTGCATAGTCCTAGCAGAGGACCTCCTGAGCCCGCGTTGGTCACGGCAAATGTGAGGGACCAGGAAAAGGGGTGCATGTGAGTTTTGGAACCCAGGAAGTGATCATCTGTATCTGGCACAGTAGCTGCTTTTGAGCCAAGAAGGAAATAAAGGCCCTGGGATAGGTTAAAGCTGCAGGGTCGGGGGGTGTCCCCTATCGCTGTGCTGAGGCGCAGAATCCGAGAACTAAAGAGACAGGACACAGAAGGACTGGAAAACACAGCTGGGCTCGGGCTGGGCCGGGGGAGCACACCACCTAGGAGTGGGGACAGGTGAGGCCCCGAATGTCCAGGAGGGTCTGTATTTATTGGGTATAGGTTAGGGAGCAGAGTAGTGAATGAGGTCATCTTAAGGATAGTGATAGGGTCAAGACAATCACGTGAGCAATAAACAAGGAGTCCACCCCCATTAGGTCACCGAGGGTAGGAGGTGGGCTGTACACAGTGAAGAGGGTGCAGTGTGCCACCTCTCTTATCTATGGGCACGCTACTTCTAAGGTTATCTATAGGAGGATGCTTTAAATCACACAGCAGCGACAGAGCTGACAGGGTCTACCGCCACCTGCTGGCAGCTTCCAGTGATTTCTATAGGAGGATGCTTTGAGTCACACAGCAACGACAGAGCTGGTTAAGTTCACAGCCACCAAGGCGCTATTATACCAGAGGGGATTTAAGCCCTTGGGTGTTCTTGGGATTGCCTGCCAGAGGCCAACTTTCCAGGAGAACTGGATGCAAGGTCCTGCAACTCCCTTACAGGAGGAGTGATTCTTGCTCCAAGCCTGCCATACAGCTGGTATCTTTATGATACTGAATGCTGCCACCGGGGCCAGCCTGCCATGTAGCACATGCCCTTTTAAGCAGGGGCACTACCGCCTGGGCCATAGATTCTTGTCCTGGGATAACTGTTCTTCCCTTAAATCATGCTCTGCACCGTGTCGGCTCTAGACATTCCTCCTACTATAAGCAAGATATGCTTATAGATGTATAGCTGTTTATCCCTGTGGGGCTAAGGGGCCCCACAGGGTCGTGGGGTGAGCCTTATGCTGTGCTGAGGTGCAGGATCCAAGAAATAAAGAGGACACAGAAGTACCAGTAAAACTCAGCTGGGCTCGGGGGGGGGCCACACCACCTATAAGTGGAGTCAGGCGAGGCCCCGAATGTTCAGAATCGTGAGTATTTATTGTGTATAGGTTAGGGGGCAGGGCAGTGAGTGAAATCATCTTTAAGGATAGTGATAGGGTCGTGAGCAATAAAACATGGGGTCCACCCCCATTAGGTCACCTAGGCCAGGAGGTGGACAGTGCACAGCAAGGGGCC